>SNQJ01S0180708.1:0-12253 GCA_010110895.2 Picea sitchensis | reverse complement strand
AAGATAATTAAAGAAAAGAATTACAAAATAAGAAAGTGTCAGGTCGGCCCTAATGTTAAAAGGAAGTGACATAAATGGTATAAATAAACATCATTATACATTCATTTTATACAAGTCAAATTTCAGAGGAAATAAGAAGAAAAGAAGGCCAAATTTCAAGGGAGGATGAAGTATTTTGGTGATGTGTTCTAAGGTATGTTATTTTCAGGTCATCTTACCATTTTTGTTATAATTTTTTTTTATAGAACGATTCAGATGATGAAATTGCTATGGTATTGAAAAGACATATCAAGGTACCTCTGGTAAAAATTTCAGCTCTTGATTCGCTATAATTATGGAGATACACCCTATGGAAGATAGGGTTTGTGACTAGTCCTGAAGCTATTCAATAAACAGGTGTTCCAGGTAAAACAATCATAACTTATTCATAGAGAATCCAAATGAAGTGGGACAAATTTCATTGGAAATAGTACAGAATTTAGTTTCTTGTGTGTGAGTTTCAGAATCGGATTTCAATTATTGAGCGTGAGACATTCTGTGCAAGTTCACTCTCCTGAATAGACCAAAATTGAATAAAGTCTACCATTCTTTCAATAACCTCTTTTTGGGGAGGATTCAAGGAGTGAAAATTGGAGGAGTTTCAGAGAATACATTGATTAATATTATATACAGGATCAAAGTACTCCAAGAATTGAAGAATTGTAAAAATTGAAGAAGCCTCAGGAAGCATTATCAGGTTCTATGTGATGATTGGTTGATGGTGATGATTTAATGTAAAGTTTTATTATCTCTCATATATTCTTTGGTGGAAGGAAGGGGCAAGGATGGAGAGTTCAAATATATCTTGATATTTGAGGATTGTATCTTCCTCTTGGAGGTTTATCCCTCCCTTTACATTTTGAAGATGTAGCTACCTTTGGAAGTCATTACTTCCCTTGAACACAAACTATTGATTATTTCTCATATATTGTGCATGGTGTATTGTGGTGTATTGGTGTAATTCTTATACTATTGTTCACTGCTCATTGGATATAATTGAATGGTTTAAGTATAAGTTGAGAAAGGTTTTTAAATTCCACTTGATACTGATTCACCCCCCTCTCAGTATCAACAGAGGAAGCAACTTATGTTATCCTCATACAATGTGATGACTAGAGTAACGAAAAACAAGTAGCTTACATGAGTCAAGTCCTATTAGATGATGAATTCAAATATTCTTATATTGAAAAGCATGCTTTTACTCTTGTTAAATCTGTGGAGAAATTTCACCACTTTATCTTAGGTAAGAACACGCTGGTAAAAGTCCATTTACCTGCTATCAAGTTTTTGCTCTCACAGAATTATCTTTCAGGGAAGATTGCACATTGGCTTGCCAAGATCTAGGATCATGATTTAACCATCATGACTTCAAAAACCATTAAGGGACGTGACTTATCCCTTCACTTGGCTGAACATGCTGAAGTAAGTGAAGAAATTGATGAAAAAGATAACCGTCTGTCAACACTTTTTTACATTAATAGCCAAATACTTCCTATAGTTGAACATCCCCAGTATAAATATATGGTGTATTATTTGCAAAATCAGAGATGTTCAGATAGCTTAGGTACTCATCAAAGGAGAAGGCTTTGTCTTGAATCTTCCAGATATGTCATTTTAGGAGATTTCTTGTTTAGGAGATCTGCCGACGGTATATTACTTCATTTTGTAAATAATAAGGAAGCACATAAATTGTTACAAGAAACCCATGGATCCTCAAATTTTGTTATTCATGTGGGTGGCCAATTTTTTACTAAAACTACTGCTTTTAAAATCATCAGAAAAGGGTATTATTGGCCTTCGATTTTTTGATATTCTTATAAATTTTCAAGATCTTGTGACAAGTGCCAAAAGTTTGATGGGAAAGAACGTCTTTCTTCCATGCCTTTACAACCTTTATTCCCTGACTTTCCTTTTTCAAAATGGGGTCTAGACTTTATCGGTCCTATTAATCCTCCATCTTCAGTAGGGAAATTTTTCATCTTGACAACCACATATTATTTTACGAAATCGACTGAAGTTGTCCCACTTAAGCATTCGCAGGATGAGCATGTTATTTATTTCCTTGAAACTAATATTTTTTCCAGATTTGGCCTTCCTTTAGATATTATTATAGATAATGGCCCCTCTTTTAGTTCTTCTAAGCTGACTCAATTTCGAGCTATGATGGGAGTTAAAATTTTTACCTCATCAGCTTATTACCCTCAAGGAAATGGGAAAGTCGAGTCTACTAAAAAAATCTGGTTATAATTATCAAGAGGCTCATTGAAGATAAGCCTCTTCAATGGCACACCCTCCTCACTTATTCCCTTTGAGAAGATCACACTACTACCAAGGTGAGCACATGTTGCACCCCCTTTCAGATTGTTTATGGTCAAGAAGCTATCTTGCCTACCGATATGGAACTTACTTCTTTAAGGCTGATGCTACAGATTGAGGAATTGAATTCTTCAAATATCCCTCAAAGGACAAATGCACTGTTGGATTTAGAAGAACAAAGGACTTTTTACTTGGAAAACATAAATGAAAGACAACAAACTATTAAGAAATATTTCAATAAAAGTGAAAAAGAAGTTAGATTTAAGGTCAATGAGAAAGTCTTGTTGTGGGATTCAGCTCATGCTAATAGAGTAAGGCATTCAAAGTTTCAAAATTTATGGATGGGTCCTTTTAAAATCGGTTTTGTCCTGGGCGCAAATTATTATATTCTAAAGGACTTGGAAGAGTGGTTATTTTCCTATAGCACCAACGGTTCCCACTTGAAACACTATTAGGAACCAGTTTGAAAGTTAAAATGTTGTATGGAATTACAATTGTATTATAGTTTTTTTTCACTGCTTTGATTTTGCTTGTTGTTTTATCTTTTCGTTGTTTCATTTATGTTGTTTTACTTCTTTTATTGATTTCTTTTTGTTTCAGAAATAAAATTATGGGTCAGTTTTTCCACAACAATGCTATTCTGCAAGATTGTTAATCAATTACAATCAGGTTACACAGCTTTCATGATGTCCCTCCTTGAAGACATCATTGAAATCACTATCTTCTCCCAGTACCTTTTTTAGATAAGATAATTATTTTTTCATCCATATTTTCTTCTTTCCTTTTCTTCCCTCCACCCGAGATTCAAAAAGAGCACACCGAAAAATTTTCTCCTTAAGGAAAATAATTCTTTCAATATGATTAATCAAATTTTATTCATACAAGAATACGCCTCTCATACGTAACACTTTCCATGAGTTATTCCCAAAATCCCAAATCATTTTTTTCCCTTAAACCGCCTCACTTCCCTAGTTGCATAATCGTTCTGATGTATAATTCCTTGATCTAATGTTTCACCTGGTCTATGAAACTAGACATTCCAAGTTCTTAATCTGTTAGAAATATATTTCCTTATGGAGTCGCCAATTTGTTGACGCTTAAAAATGCAACGATGAATACTATGCTCGCAAATTACTTCCAAGCTCTATTAATTATTTATATTAATAATAAACTAGTAGGTGGGACCCCCTTTGTAGACTTGTGGCACTATGATGGATATGCTACGCTTATATTTTGTTTTATATTGTGATGGTACTGGTACAATATTTTATAGTTCGATGTTTCAACTCATGGTTGAAATGTTATAATGACATTAGACGGTTGGTTGATTGATGCATGGAACTGGACTGTTTTCATGATCACTCTCAGATTATGTTAAGACTGTCATATGGATGAAAGGATTATTATAAGGTTTTTTTTCATATTGCAGTTAAACATGGCGTTAATTGGTTAAATATGATCTTGATAGAAGGGATAATATTGGGGCTCTTTTAAATTAAAGGACTATATACAAACTCTAATGTTGTATTATTGTGACAAAAGAAGGGCACACAAACCCTTGATGCTATAGTTAAGCACCTTGTTGAGTGTTATATGTTGCATTCACATGGGTTAATATTATAGCACATTGTTATTTTGGAGAGTTTGACATTACCAAAGGTGGTGCACTATGAAAATGGGATATGGAAATGGTTATGTGGTTGATTAAATGGTTAGTTCTATGGTGAATTGGATGGCTTGTACATTGAATTGAATGAGGTTGGGGGGAGAAGCAATGCGCATTTACTGCATGTCACTCAAACACCCCTCGAGCCCGTCACCCTAGTCATACTTGAATTTTGATTTTTGTCTCTGGTGGTTGTTGATGCTCTGCATTGGTCAGTATTGAAGGAGGAATACAATCTAGCTCCTTCTTCACACGTGCTTTTCCAGGTATGGGTTCCTTACTCTTCCATCCATGATGGTTTCTCTTCCCTTTGAATCAATTTTTGGCTCAGGATTGCTTGCGGTCTATTTGTTTCTTAAGATTCTATTGGATATTTGAACTGTGTATTGGTGTTGTGTCCATGGTTTCTTCTGGTGATTATTCTGGACTATTGGCATTTAACAAAAAAAAAATGGTTATGCTCTCCTTGTTGTGGGTGATCTTTTCATGGGTTTATGGATATAATAATAGTAAAGCATGTTCGTTCGACTTGCATTTTGGGTCTGGTTCTCTGGGGAAATTTATTATTATGTTTGACAAGCTCTGAGCTTTTCACATGGGTGTTACAACCAGTCTCTATGTTTAATATTTTCCACTCCATTTTTTGTCTTTGTGGTTGATATTTTTCGATTCTTTGGGTTGCAATGTTAACTATTGAAATTTTAAACTTTTTCTTGCCTTGACTTGGCAAAGCCCCAAGATGTTAGCTATCATAGTCTTTCCCTCACTGACACTATTGTATGGAAAGCATTGCATAGATAAGTTTTATATCACCCAGAAGTTAAATGGAAGTATTATATATGATTTTGGTTGGGCACAGATTGTGCTTGGACACTCACATTACAGTGTTCTTCTTTTCGTTCACTGTTGGAGGTGGATGATTTTCATTTGGTAACCCTTGCAGTCAAGAGTATGGTTACTTGTTATATGTTTGTGG
Source organism: Picea sitchensis (assembly GCA_010110895.2). Lineage (NCBI taxonomy): Eukaryota > Viridiplantae > Streptophyta > Pinopsida > Pinales > Pinaceae > Picea > Picea sitchensis. Next base: position 7,256 of record SNQJ01S0180708.1, on the reverse strand, counting down.
TAAAATTTGAAAGGCACAGGCTGTCTGTATTTTTCGAGGACTTATTCCTTTGATTGAGCCATCTGTTCTTACTCCCATTTGTTGTGTTAAACCCTAGATACAATCTTGACATAATTTCAATCCAGTCAAGGGTAAATAAGGACTATGTGTGCTTGGTTGATTGGGCATGACTTCATCTGTTTCTCATCGGGCGATTTTAAAAGAAGTTTGTACATCCTAATTTATGTAAAGCTTGGGCTTGAAGAGTTGCATGTTATTTGTTTAATTCTATTCAAATCAATTCTTATGTTGATTATATTTAATGGAGACCTGTGTGTGAATGGATTGGGGCCCGATTAAGAGTTTTAACGCCTAGTTTGAATAGTGTTTGAATATTGGATAAATGGTGGTAAATATTGTGCATACTCTTATCGATTTTTACTTCTTTTCATAGTCCTTTTGTATGGTGTTCATTGGGGATATCTAAATTAGACTTTGGTCCATGCCCTCACAGGGTTTTTTTAAAGAGAAAAACACTTTTGGTATCTTGGAATGAAATAAAGAAGATTGTTATTCTATCTCATTTGTGTGTATTTGTGAATTGGTATCTTTTGCTTTTTGATCTCCATATTTACTTTCTATAATATGAATATTTTTCAGACTCTGATATAAAATTTTCATGTTATTTTGCAACATTCTTTTCATTAATAAATCAACCTAAACCCTTGTAATTAATAATTCTAGATTGGGAAAATATTTTTGAGGCTATAAAACATAGGGTGACATTCTCGACTATATTTTCCTAGCCAGACAAGATTTGAAAATGATTGAGTAAGATAATTCATATCTTTTCCTCAACATTTATTTGGCGACCAGATTAGGGAGATTTTCCATATCTCTCTAGTTGTTTGTATTCGTGATTATAATTGAATATTTTTGTTTTCAATTCTTTGATTGTTTTCTTTCCTTCATGACAATACATGTTACAAGGAAGCCCAATATTGAGCCCGGTCTTAAGGACCAAACCAACATTTATTTAACTTTATTCAATACCATCTTAGAAACTACTAATACCCAAGTTTAGCTTGAACACTCGTGGGTAGTAATTGAACAAGACATAAGTGTTCGAGAATGCTGAGAGGCCAAACAAAGGTAGCCTAGGGATCAACTATAGTTTTTTTTTTCCTAATTTTTTTATCTTCTTTTAATGTCCTTAAATCCTCGCATCTCTAGAAGAAGAATAGGTTTATCTCTTGAAATCACCTCTATCACTGAAATAGGAAGAATAAACATTGTCTTGTAAACCCAACACGGTACTATAAGGAGAACTTTGTCTGATTCAGCTAGTTCATCTTTCTCTCCCTTACCCATCATTCACAAAATGGCATCTGTGGATGGCTCTGGTGGCACTGGAGGTGCTTCTTCATCTCAATCCTCAACCTCGTCAGTGATTGGTAGCTTGTATAGCCATCAAGTACCTATCCAATCTACTACCAACCCCACCAAGGTCATAAATAAGTATGGACTCTTTCAATTCGAAGAGGATGCTACTACTACCCCGTGACATGTATCCTCTTCTATAGACCCAACACATGCTACCCGTCCACTTCCAAAATTCAAAGAGCATCTCCCTAGGTTTCAGGAAATAACATAGTCACTAAAAATGATGGTGGAATTATCTAATGCATGTCACAATATAGTAGATAATGACAATGATACTTGTATGCGCTTATTTTTTAACTCCCTTGAAGGGAAAGCATCGCCAAATTTCTTTGATCTCCCTCCCAAGATTCTTTTAACTTGGGAAGAATTAGTTTACTGGTTCAAATCTACTTATAGGAAATCTAAGAGCCCAACCGAGAAATTATGAGAATACAATAACATTGTGTACAAAGACAATGAGACTATTAAGTCTTTCAACTTGTGTTTCACCAAGTTATATAACCAAATTCTCAAACTTATTCACCCTCATAACCAAGCCACTTTTATGCATTACTAAAATGCTCTACCTTCCCCTTATCGTCATAGGCTTGAAGAAAAAGCTATTGACAATCTTGATTCCGCTCTGCATACTTGTCTAGAGTATGAAGAACAACTTGAAAGAACAAGTCTTCCCAAAGGAGACTCAATTAAACAAATGAACATGTTCGCTCTCTTACATCTTGTATAGGATATGAATAACTGAATGATAGCGTATGAGCTAAAGGGAAATGTCCCTTCACTTACTCCTGGGGCCTCATCTTCTTCTTCACCATCTTTTAGGAATCCCAATGAAAAAACTTTCATCCCAAAGCCATCATGCCTCACAGTTGGTGCAAATTTTGCAAGGAACAGCACGAGGAAAGTACTTGTGAGGTAAAGAAGAGTGCCAGGGATAAAATATTTGGAAAAAGGTCTAAAAATACCACTGCTCTTCTAGATTTCATAGAACCAGAGGATGTCATGATCATAAACACTAGGAATAAATCCTACGCTTCAAAAGGAAAATACGATCCCCCTTGTACTTCTTCTAGACCAAGCTCATCTTCACCAGTTGCTACTTTGCAAGATACTAAAACTCATGACAATCAAGGAGTCCCTTCTCCTCTTCCCTCTTCCAAATATAATATTCTCAATCAATTGGATAATATCAAGGCTGATGCTACTCTTATGGACATGGTTTTCTTCCTTGAGAAACAAAGGCATCTCAAAAATTTCATGGAAGGCAAATCTTCCACCACATCCAATCTCTTTGAAGAGGCAAAAGAAGAGGATTATAGTGTAAATAAAGTAGGTGCAAATAGCTTTCGACACCCTGTAAAAAATCCCCCATTTTTCATTTATGTAAAGATTATGGATAAAATAGCCCATTATTGTTTGATTGACGGTGGTTTGTGCCCAAGCATAATGTCAAAAATTATTATTGAAGATCTAAGCTTGTCTTGTACAAATGAAAATGCCAAAAACATGTTGTTGATGGGCGAAATTGAACGCTCGTCAACTGGAGGGGTGGATACAGTCCGAGGTTGTCTAAATAACCCAAGCCGTTTGGGATGATCCACTCCGACGGGTTTAGCGGCTCCGTTGGCCGATCTAAGTCCTAGGAAAACTAAAGAAAAACTAAGCTAAAGAAATTAATCTAAGTGAAAAAAAAGAAGCTACAACAAGCTATATACAAATCTAAAGCATATATACATTTTACTAACTAATACTATAGAGAAACTGTCCCACTTATTAAATGTTTACCTTATCAAATACAATTAAATCTCAATTACATATGTACAGTATTTACAGAATACAAATTTTAATCCAAATTTGCAAAAATCGTTGGTAAAATGTATTATGACAGTGAAATTATTGTTTTTGATTTTTTATATCTTTTCTCTGAAAGAAGAGGAATAAAAACTAACTAAGATAAGCAATTAAGATAACAATCTATACTATACATCTATCTAAAATACTGAGAATTCTTGAATTTATTAACTATTAAATTGCAGATAATGAACTAACCTGAAGTAACGCTTCCTATTTGTCCTGTGCATAGTACTCGATTTAGCTGTTTGATGGGAGGAAACCCGCACCAGATTTTTACACAAGCTTCTTGTAAACAGGAAGCAACAGTGCTCTTTGAATATGAATGACAGAACAAACAAGACATAAAGAAACAACAATCTTAAAGTTTACAAATCATCACATTTAGATAAATCCCTGTGCGAAGTGTACAGAACAATTCATTTAATTAAGAAGATAAACCTCCTGTTAATTAAATTCAAACAGAGTGATCATGGATGATTTTAGGGGCTAAATTTCGCTCACGGGCTAATTTTCCATGTTTTTTCTAAAAATGAGATTCGCTATTTTAAAAATGATTCGCCTAAATTCTATAGGATAAATTTATTTTACCTTAAAAATCGCCAAATTTTTATAAAAACTATATAAAATCCTTAGAAATTTGAATATTTTTACAAAAATATCGTAAAACATTTATAGTTGGCATATGAAGGATTAGTAAGATTCGCCATGGTTTCTACATTTTACAATAAATTTCCATCCTTAAAATCATCCTTGAGAGTGATTGCTGTGAGTAAAATGAGACACGTCAGATATGGACAAAATTTAAGTCATAACGCATCAACCTGTAACAAGTCTTGATATCTAAAGTAGTCAATAACTTGATCACAAATTAAAATGCACAAAATTTGAACGAAAGTATGACAAATTGAAAGATAAAGCTGTTACAAAAGATGCACTTCCATTCGAGTCTTATCATCATAAGTCCATAGTCTTTGTTCTCCCAAAAGTGATGGGTTCATTACAAAAATTAATGAGTATATAAATGCCACAAGGTAAAACATCCCTGTGGGAATTATCAAAAACTGTTTGCAAAAATCTGGGGACAATCTCCCAAATCTCTATTTCTGCCTAAGACTAACAACTTAAAACAAAACTATATAACAAAAAGCATGTTCTAAACTACCACATCATGTTCAATTTCCCATTGAAATTCGTGTGTACCTATAGGTGGACAATAACAAACAATTTTAGACAATGTTCAGTTGTAAAATCAACAAAAAAAATCCAACTTTTATGACTAGCTAATAGAATCAAACGATTTTGTAGCTAGTCATATAAACAAAATCGTTTTAATGAATACAAATGATAGCAAGAATGTATACAGTGAATCAAACAACTCTTAATTTCTAATTCAAAACAAGCAGATCACTCTTGGTAAAACAAACCAAATCTTTTATGCCAATTCAAAATAAACGAAATCGTATTGAATTAATCGAATGTTAACAGGGATGTATACGATCTGTCAAACAACTTTTTTTTTTTATTACCAATTCAAAACAGACAAAATCGTTTTGACAATTCAAAACCAACGAAATCATTTTTTGAATCAATTTCAATCGAAACAGACTATAATCGATTTAGCAAACAAATCTTTGGTACGAATTCAATACAGACACAATCATTTATGTCAATCCAAAATCAACAGAATCATTTTTGCATCAACAGATTATATCAAACTAACTCAGAGCAAATACAATCAGCTATGCTAATTCAGAACCAACAAAATTGTTTATGCTTATTTAAGAAAGGCAGAATCATGCTAAAATTAAACAAAATCATACCAGCCATTGTGAATTCAAATTGAATCATGATGGTTGTAGCTGCTTACACGTTTTTCTTCTTTTAAAAACCACATGTCTTGTAGATGTAAAAATTTGTTGGCAGACTGGTTGAATACCCTTTGAATTGATCAAGGGTTCACAAAAGGCTGAGGCTCAAGGTTGGACGAGTGGAAGGGTTCTGAGGCCCAGGTCTGGAGAGGTAATAAACGTTCCATCAAATGCACACAGACCCAAAACGCACCTTTCAGCCACGGAGAAGATCTAAACTTGACCTCTAAAACATGAGCTATAACTCTGTAATAACCCACTTTCTGAGGAAACCGCTCACGATGAAGGTAAAGGGGATAATTTCAGTTCTGGGTTTTCAAGGGTTCGATCTGATTCAACACCGTTTTCCTAGAATTTCCCACACAAAAACGTGTCTCTGGGAGGCAAATACGTGGTTAGCCTAAGAAGTCTCCTGTGGCATTATCAAATCATAACAGAGTCTAGACGCCATGGGGTTCAATTTTCACTACAGGGGCCATAGGAGAGAGCACACAGTGAGCAGGGTAAATGGTGAGGGGGCTGGACAGGGTAGACGTAGGACCAAATGCTCACAGGTTTCCCCAAAACAAAGAGAGGTAGCCTGAGATACATGGCAGACATAGATGCCTAAGTGTGCAAGGGTGGTGGAATGAAATAAAACCATGCGAAAAAGTCATTTCAACATGTACAATCGACAGTGATTTGGTGATTCAAATCACTATTGGTGTGTGTTAAAAGCAATGTAAATGATATGCCAATCAAACAACTATTGAAAACCATGATAAGTCGACCCGAATATTTGCACAAACAATAGTGTTTGTATGATTTAAAACAACAATATTTTGAATTTAGCACCAAAGATTTGACCATAAAACTTATGCATTGTATGAAACTATTGCACCAAGGAATTTGATCAAAGACAATAGAACATCAAACCACCATTGTATCAAGGACTCAATCACAATCACTAGAATACCATTGCATCACAAACTTATAAAATAAAGTCATATTAACAAAAATGCAAAGTGAGTAAATATTTGGTGTCTTACCAACTGTGTGACCATCATTGAGCTAGAGGTAAAATGACCACATAAACAAGAGTAACCATAATAATCCAGTGACGATTTTAATGCCATCGACATGACTTCGAACTCAAGGTTTTCATGCTTGCAGTTGTGAAAACGAAAACAAAAGGCAGGTGTGTGAATGCACAAAATAATCACGTCGTTTTGTTTTCAAGAATTGCGACAAGTACTTAGGGTTTAAAACCCTTGTGTAGGCAGCTTATGAGAAAAAGATAAAAATGCGAAATGGCTTCCAACACATGCTCTCTTATAATAGTTTACAACAATCGACTATAGATGAAATCAAAGACGTGACTTTGGTTCTGTGCACGCATCCTGAAATAAGGACAACCATTAATATTCAGGTAATTGACATGCCACTGAGTAATTATTCAACAATCTTAGGAAGAGACTGACAAGCTTTGACAGGTAGATATATCTCACTCGATGGGACACACTTATCCATTCCTCGGAATGGGAAGAACATCATAGTCCTAAGGGAGGGAAGAATTTCACCGTATATAGAAATCATCCCACATCCTAATGTAAATTATGTCGAGGAGGACCTAGGAGTGTACTCCATCTTTGCATATGAGGATAACACTACCCTAGAACAAATTGACCTGGAGGATGGGATGTGGCATATGCACTTTGATGTTTCATGCTCCAATGAAGGTAATGGTGCTGGAATTATCTTGTACTCACTTGTAGGTAAAATTCACAACTTTTACTATAGGTTAGAATTTTCTTGCACAAACAATGTCACTGAATTTGAAGCATTACTGCTAGGCATTGAAAATGCCTATAATTTAGGTTGTGGTCACCTTACAGTTTTGGGAACTCTAAACTTGTTGTAAACCTTGTATGTAAAATGTATTCTCCTAGCAACAAGTTAATTAAATGATACAACCAAACTATTTGGGCGCTTATCTGTTGTGGGGTATTCTACCCTACGGACTAATAAGCTAGGGCTCTAAACTTATACGCAGAAAATGACCCTTAAGACTTAACTTTTGACCTTCTACCCGAATCTGAAACCTCTTTCTTCACATGCATACAAGAGAAGAATAAA
>SNQJ01S0180707.1:0-19362 GCA_010110895.2 Picea sitchensis | reverse complement strand
CTAGACACACTATCTATTTCCACTGCAAGTCATAAGGGATCTCGTATTCCATCATTTCCTTGATCAAGATCTCCAGGTCAATCCAAGAGACATAAGTCATGGTTGGCAGAACAATCTTTACTATCTTGAATTGATTCAAGATCTAAAAATATGTGGTCAAATACTCCACCAGATTTGTTCCTTTCAAGTTTTTCTCCAGGCTTTCAAACTTGGAATGATCCATTATGCATTGGGTGAGGTGAGAGTTGTATTCCTATTGATCATATAATTTCCCTTTTCCACCCCAAAATGGTAGGAGTCCTTTGATGAACAACTTCTCAAACAGATCCTTGAATTCTTGTATACTCTGCTCCATCTGTATGGCTTTGGTTTGAAATGAATTAAGCAAGTTATGCTTGGCAATGACCCTCTTGGCCCAAAAGATCAACATAGTCTTATCTTTGACCCCAATGGTCCGAATTTTAGAGGTGGGGATGAAATTCAATAGATTTATAGAATTTTGGGCCCACTCTTAGGGTTTTTTCTCTACTATCTGATTCACAACAATGCACTTCCTTCTAGCTGTGATGGCCATGCTATCTTTTCCATTTATGAAATTTAGGTACACCCTAAAATTGGTAGCTTCAGTAGCAATGGAGTCCCAGATAACGTGTTTGTCCACCTACAACAGTCCTTTTCCTTTCAACCTTGTTTTCAACTTGTCTACTCTTTCTTGCAAAGATTGATTCTCTTTTTGGAAATGGAACATCTTCTCACCCTTTATTTTCATTTCTTATTGCAGCTTTTCTATATATCCCTTAAGGCTTTTGATTTCCCATGCCTTTAGGCTAATTTGTGACATATCCTGGACAAGTCCTTCAATGTTTGGCCCATTTTCTATAGTACAAGGTACAACTATAACCATGTTTGATACTTATGTCTGTCCTTGTGACCAATTCACCTTTTCTTTCTCCAGCTGCAATACTTTGGCCTTGTAATTCAATGCTTCCTATCGAAATGCCTCTTTCTCTTGTTCTAGAGAAACCAATTCTGTTTTTTTTGGATGCTCAGTGGCATACATATTTATCATTTACTTCAATCTTTGAATCAGATTGTATTTCTCTTATGAGGAAGCTTTCACTCCATGAGGTCCTTCAAATTCTAATACATTGATTTGAGTCTACCAAGCTCTGTTGGATGCTTTCTCTTGTCTCAATTGTCCCTCCAACTTAAGTGCATGAGTTTTCAGCCTTGAAATATTCAAGCTCAAACCCAAGTAGTGCGAATATAACATTTCACTAGTGTTTGTGTGGAATTTCACCTTGTCTGGGGCACTGATGTTTTCATAATGCAGCTTAGCCTCAGACACTTTATCCTCACCTGCAACTGCTATGTTGAGTGTCTTCTTCTGTATATCCATGAATGTGAACATACAAGACTTGTGCTGAGAAATTGTTTCTACCTCAGGTATAAACTCTCTTATTACACTCATGTCCAAGCTTCCTTTCACAACATATTGGCTTGCCAAATATTCTTTAGATTGATAGACTGCTATAGGTGCTTTATCAAAAATGTGTTTTTTGTTGTTGAAATCTCTTGAGATTCTTTCACTTTGGGGCATACTTCTTTTACCAGCTTCTTCCTTGTTGGTGCCACTCTCCACCATATCCATATTTACTTTCTCTTTAGGCTCTTCTTCCTCCATATCTACTATTTGTGGGGATTGTGTGACCTTTATTTTCTTGGGAGCAGTCTGCTGACTACTGGTGCATAGGGCCTCCGAACTACTTCTCTTGGTGTAGACATTTACTTTGGGAACTTGGAGTATCAACTTCTGAGGATTTTTCTACGGGGTTGGCCTCACTTGTTGTGTTTGAGCAGGCTGCAAGATGGCTTCCATATCAGTACATGTTTCTAAAATTTTCAATTTGTCAAAACCTTCAACATACTCATGTTTATAAGAGGATTTTTTGTTCATTAGTCTTATTTTATATATGACCTGATGTGGATCATATATTCTCCCTTGTAGTTGTGAAAATCCAAACTCCCTGAGTTTGGTCTCGATCTAAGATAAGAAGGATCTAGTTTTGCACTCCTCAATGTCATCCCCCTTGTCAAAGATTGGTGGGAAACTTTCTATGAGAAAAAGGAAACAAAGGATCCCTCATTATTTACAGTCGTAGTCACCTGGGATTCCATCAAGGATGCTATTAAGGAACAATACTACCATGTTGGAAGTTATGATGACCTGTACACAAAATGGACCATGTTGTGGTAAGAAAGAGACCAAGTGGTGCCCAATTTCACAAATATCTTCCATACCTTGCGCACCAAGCTGGGTATCAACGATTCTGAGTGAAATATGGTGATCAAGTATCATGATGGTCTATCAAGGACTCTGAGAGAAATATGGTGATCAAGTATCATGATGGTCTACATAAATACATCCAGGCTGAAATGGAATTCTTGGACATCTCATCCTTGGGCGGGTCACCAATATGCCATCAAAATCGAGTAGAATCTCAAACAAAGATGCGACAATTTGGGCCCAAGAACCCCGTTATATTTAAAAATCCAGAAAGGGCAGCACCAACCCATATAACAAAGGACATATCAAATATGGACCACCTCAGAGAACCATTCCAGGATGTAAGAAAAGAAGGACACCAAAAGACAAAGAAATATAATCAGCGGTAAATTCAATAAAACTCCGCATAACACCTGGATTGCCGCCAGCGCAGTCACTAGTGGTTGGGGTGAAAGTATCTAAATCAGGTGCTGGTTCCACTTCCAAGTTATAACCAAAAGGGGAGATGGATCATTGACAAAAATCAGCCCTACCATTTCTACCCACCAAGCTCCGGCCTAGTGAACCAGATGAGACATAGTAAGGAGAGCACCTTTTTCATTCAATGATATACAGGAAGGTACCCTGCACCTTATCCCGATAGTGGCAGCCGTATCAACCTCATCTCAACAAAAGAGTTTGTCAAGAGACTCACCCTACCGACAACGCCCCATACCGGTGATCCCATCACATGGCTCTACCAAGGAAGCGACATCTATGTGAGCCAACAATGTTTCCTATCATATGACATCAATCTTAAAGGATTAGGTATTGTGTGATGCTTCCCCTCTCTAAATTTGTAATGTCTTTTGGGCCAACCATATTTATGGAAAATTCATTCTATATATGAGTCTAAGCCTCACAATGTTATTATTAACTTGAACAAGAAATTGTACAGATAAATTGAGGCACTCTAAATTCCAATGCTATTCCTTTGATCTCTGCCAATAAATGAAATTAGAAAGGTCGCCTCTCAAAAAGGAATTTGGTCTTATCTTATGATTCTCTTAGAATGGTGAAAGATCATAGCCACATCCATTCTACGAATCAATCTATCCACACACAAAGAGAAGAAAGGAATAAGGCTGAAGAAATCGATATCTTCTCCTCACCTACTGTGGTACTCTCAGAGACTGCCAAAATAAACACTCCCATCGATTTGACCTCAAAAATGCAAAGGTAATGGGCCATTCTACCACAATTCTTGTTAAGTAATGAGGAGATCAAGTGGAAGATCCAAGAATAATCCATTATAGTACATCCATCCTAACTCATCACCTTTGTGGGATACTCAATTGTTGGTGGTAAAAATAAAGATGGAACTCCGCCGACTCGTGACAGATTATTGGGCCCTCAATAAAATCATTGCCGTGAACTCTGGTACCCGATTCCTCGAATCGATGACCTCCTTTGATCATCTCATGGGGGCCAAATACTTCAGTATTGATATGAATTATATACCACCATGTCCCGATAGAACATACATATGTATAGAAGACTTCCTTCAAATCAAAGGAAGGTCTTTTTTAATAGTTGGTCATTCCCTTTGGTTCGAAAAATTCTCTAGCCACTTTCTAAGAGGATGATGGACGATATCCCAAGCCATTCACCAATACTTTGTAGTGGTGTATATGGGAAGACATCCTCATTTACAACAAGACTGGGCAGAACATCAGGTATTATTTAAGGTGTCTCCGTGACACCCTACCACAACACCATCTCTACTTTCCAAATTGGAAAATGATCCTTCCGTGATGGGACATATTCACACCGGGTATACATCATTGATCATCATGGTCTACATGTGGATCCATCCAAAATCAATTCGTCTATGATCGGCCGCCTCTAAGCACACCTTAATCGAGCTTTCTCAGAGCTTTGGGCTTTCCAATTTCTCACCGCTAGGTTCAGAGCTTAGTTTCTCCTATATTTCATGGGGTCTCTCATCCAAGTAACCAATGGTGGTGTTAAGGAAACATTTGTGTGGGGCTGGTCCCAAATAACAATTGTTCCTCGATGATATGAAGAAAGGTTTGTGCTCAACCCTCAAGATTTCTTAATTACTAGATCCTTGCAACAACCCTTTGAGATCGAGACAGATGCTTCGTACTATAAAGCTAGGTGTCGTTTCTCACTCAAAGATCGCTCCACCCCGTGGCCTATCATAGTGATAACTATCATATGTTGTTCATAAGTACCCTAATTACAACAAAGAAATGTACTCCACTAAAGCCTCCCAGCTAGTGGAGACATTACATTCTTGGAAGGAGACAATCATCTACACCGATCATAAGCCATCAGAGTCTTCAAGTGAAGACATAAGTAGAATTATGCACTACCACCATCATATGTGTTCCATGTACTTGAAGAAATTCCACCTCTAACATCAAGTATAAAACATGAAGCACCAATCGCATTTCTCATTGGGCTCCCAATGACCACCACTAGAGGCACTCAACACGTGATAGACTCTTTTGCCCATGAGACCTTTGGATATCCCCAAATCTATCAGACATAATTGGACTTCACCACCACCTACTAAATGTTGGGCGAAACCTAGTTGTCGCTAATTTCCATCTTCAACATGGGCTTTTGTGTCATCTAGGCCATATATATGTGTTCCATCAAGCGAAAGTGAGTGAAGATGTTTTGGGAAGCTCACTACAAATGGGTGGTAAGACACTTCAAGTTGTCGAATGACAAGTGGGAAAAATGTTTCTGAAACATTTTTACTAGACGAAACTTCACAAGAGGTCAACAAGTATATTAGGTCCATCAGTCAAGATAATTTCCCAACCCACCACTAAGAAAACAGGCATGTACATCCCTCTTCTACTCCTAATAGACCATGGTAATTTATCTCAATGGACTATATGTTGAGCTTCCCATACACCACAAGAGGGGAAATGATTTTGTTTTTGTGGTTGTGGATTTATTTTCTAAGATGGTGATTATGACTGCCTGCAAGAAGAACATCACAAGAGAGGCCAATGCCAAACTCTTATTTGAACAAGCTCGGGTACATTTGTAGTCCTGTAAACCATTGTCTCATATCGGCACCGATTTCTCATCACATTCTCAGAAGCCTTCGGTCACCGCTTGGACACCGAGATCACCAAATCCACGGCCTTGCACCCCCATAAATATGGCTAAACCAAGGTCATAAATAGAATGATCATGGATATCCTACACATGTATAATTCCCAGCACCTCGCATTACGGGATGAGAGCTCATGTTCGGGTCATATCTACAATCGATCCTCAGATAGTTCAACTGACCACAACCCTTTTCTAGGTAGTTGGGATTCCAAACCATTGGGTCCCATAGATATTGCACTACCCCATGCAGTCACCTCTATCCGGACACATCTCATGCTCCAACTGAAGTTTAAATATCCACTTGCTCATTGAGGGATCCAACACATCCGCCAATAGGTTTAGGATATTGTAGAGAAGTCCAATGACAATAAAAAGCAATGCCATGATCAACATTGAGTGCCACATAAGTTTCTCTCCAGGTGGGCTAAAAGTTTGGTTGCACTTATAAAAGAGTGATTTATAGGACCCCATCGGAAGATTCTCCTACTCTTTTATGGGTCGTACACCATCACCAAGGATGTGGGGTGATACTCATTTCTGAGCTCAACATTCATCCTTTCCTTGGATTGCACACAATGTTCAATGTGGACATCCTTCAATCAGATACCTCATTATTGGACACCTCAGAGATAGAAGGGACAAATGACACCAACATAGATCAACCTAAACACATACAACATGAATATAGTGATCAGATTGTGAACAAACAAATCAAGGGAACTTGTCAACAAAGGATCCATCTTTATCAAGAGGTCAAACAAGGGAAACTCTTGCACCAAGACAAGTGGTTCAAATTCGGGCCAAATTCCAAAGAGAAATTTCATCCGATGGGGAAAATCAATGCAATGGATACCAATACTTCCATAAGTGGGGAGGATTGATCCTTATGGATTTTAGTGGCCTCCCACCCATTCCAATTTTCTCATTTTGGCGCTTTCTCTAGTTTGTCATTTTCCCTAGTTTTTAGTTGAGGACTTCCATAGCTATTTTGAGGCCCTAAACAACATTTTTTAGGGCTCGGCTATGCGTATTCCTTTGGATAGGACCTTTTCCAAGGGATATCCGTGACTCTAAAATGAAGATCAGATGAAAAAATTTATGACCCCAACAAGTTGATGTACTAACTTATTGAGATGGGGCCCACATGACTTTTTAAAAGCGGTGTATGCTTCATCTCCTAGGGTTAGGGTTTCTTTTTTATGTCTAGGTTTTTGACATTCCCTGCTATTCTAAAAAGGCCTTCAAAGCCTCATTGTAATCATATTCTTTAAAATGTGATTCACTGTCACATCTCTTCTCAGAAAAAAAGATGCCACCATTCTAGCAAACATGTTTTCACCGAGATTTTTACGCTTCAGCCTTTTATTTTCCCGATTGAATAGAAACCAATTTTAATGTATATCTCATATTTTGTGTTAAGCATATTTGATAATATGTATCTATTTCTATCTCTGCAAATACATTTTGGATCAAAGTGGTATCATAACGGTATTCTCCTTGTCGTTCTTAATGCATGTCCCCAACGAGGTTAGGTACAAAGAATTGGGTCTCGAGCTTGTTTCTTGAGGAAAAAATCTCTCACATGCCCAAATGACCTCTAATGTTAGAATAAAATAAAGAAGATGGGACAAGAGATACTTTCAAACTGTTGATTTAGGAATCCTTCATGCAACAAAGGAACTAGATGATGATAGTTTTGTGCAAATCCTATGGCGTATACCAATAGGTGACACATCTTCATCAAGCAACAATTTTGGAGGTGCAACACCCTTCAAGGCACAAATCAACTTTGATATTCCTATATTTGAAGGTCAGATAGACACAGATGCGATAGAAATTTTTTGAATTCGCTAGAAGGGTATTTCTATGTTCCTTAACTTCTCAAATAGAGAAAAGATTACTTTTATGCTCCTCAAAGACGCCCCCATGTCAAATATTGGTGGGAAACTTCTGAGCAAAAGGAAATAGAGGATCCCCCATTATTTATAGTCTCATTCACTGGGAATCCATCATGGATGATATTAAGGAATAATACTACCCTTGGAAGTTAGTGATGACCTCGTGACACAAAATGGACCACATCAGGTCGTGAAAGAGACCAAGCAAGGCTCGGAAGTTCAACATATTCCATACTCAGACACCAAGATGAGTATCAAAGATTCTGTGAAACATTTGGTACTCAAGTATTGTGGTGGTATGCATAGATACATCATGGGCCGGGAAATGGATTTTGGACATCTCATCCTTGGGCTTGGGCTATCTACTAATATACCAAAATCGAGCGTAAGACTCAAACAAAAGTAGCGACACTTAAATTCGCACCTCTCACAGCAAAAATTAGGAAAGGGTGGCTCCAACCTATAGAATAAAGGAAAGAGAAAGACATATAGCCTCAGGAAAAATAGTTTAAGCCACAAGAAAACAAGAACACCAAAAAGACAAAGAAATATACCAGAAGTGGTGCTAATTTCCGTAAGAGCCCTATATATAACAACAATTCATTTATTGTCGTCAAGGTGGTGGTGGCTATTAAAGTATCTAAATCATGTGCGACCTAATCCGAAATGTAATCAAAAGGGGCATGGATCATTGACACAAAGCCTAGTGCTACCTACTTACCACCAAGATCTAGGCCCGGTGAACTAGAATAACTGGAGGAAGGTGAGATCCTTTTCCATTCACAGATGTGGGTATAGCAACTTGTTGTGCTTCATCGTTGATAGTAGTAGCCAAAACCTCATATCAACAGAGGTTTTCAAGAGACTCGGCCTGCCAACAACGCCATACCAAGAACTCCTACACCATCGGATGGCCTCGCCCGAAGCCACATCCGCCAATCCTCAACAATGTCTCCTCTCATATGACATGAAGCTCTTCAAGGACGAGGCATTGTGTGATGTTGCCTCACTACTGAAGCTTTAATGTTATTTTGGGCCAACCATATTTATGGAAACATCATGTTGTATATGACTCTAGCCTCAGAGTTTTATTATTACTTTGAAAAAAAATTGTACAATATTACAGGTAGTCCCACCCAAGAGTTATTTCTTTTATCTCTGCCAAGAAATGCAGAAGGTCATCCCTCAAACAAGGAAGTTTTCCTTCTTCTTGATTCGTTCTCAAAATGAGAAAAATATCACAGCCTGACATCTAGGGTCTCTCAAGGGTCAGACCTCTCCACACGATAGAAGCAAGTGGATAAGTTCTTGGAAGAATACTCGTATATATTATCCTCACCTACCAAAGTTACCTTTGCACCTAGGGTCAAGCACCCCACTCCATCTGATCCTCGATGCAATCACCGATGCCCTAATGGGCTAGTATACCACCGCTTTATGTTAAAGAATGAGAGATCAAGCAACATATCCAAGAATCCACTCCATTATAACATCTGTCCCACCTCATCACCTTGACGGAGACCAATCGTTATGGTACAGAAGAAATATGAGTTAACGACTCGCATAGATAACCGGTTCTTACTAAAATCATAGTCAAATCGCACCCACCTCCAATCGACGACCTCCTTGATTATCTCACAGTGGGACCAAATACTTCAGTAAGATTGGATCTAAATTCTAGATACTACCAGGTCCCGAGAATAGATATGTATGGAAGACCACCTTCAAGTCAAAGGAAGGTCTTTTGAAATGGTTGGTCATGCCTCTTTGGTTTGAAAATCAACCACCTCATGAGGATGATGGATGATATCCCGTGACCATTCACCAATTATTTTGTAGTGGCGTATCTAGATAACATCCTCATGTACAAAAAGACTTGGTTAGAACACATGCATCATATTCAACGGGTTCTACACACTGCCAGACAACAAAATCTCTATGCCAACTTGGAAAATGCTCCTTCAACATGGAAGAGGTCTATTACCTAGGCTACATCATTGATCATCATGGCGCATATGTGGATCCAACCAAAATGCAAGTCATCCAGATTGGCCAGCCCCAACCACACTCACCGAAATTTCTGGATCTTCCTTTGGTCCTTGCCAATTTCTACCACGTGTTCATGTTGGGATTCTCCCATATTGCATGGGCATCTAGCCAAGTAACTGTAAGTGTGGTGCAAGGAGAAATTTGTGGGTTGGTCCCAAACAAGCATTTTATGACCTGAAGCATCGCTTGTGCTCAGCTCCAATATTTCGGCCACGAACCTAAATCCCTTTAATATTGAGACATATTCTTCAGACTATGCTTTGGGCATCGTTCTCACTCAAAACATCCAATCTCGTGGCCTATCATAGTGAGAGACTATCAGATGTTGTCTGTAAGTATCATACTTATGACAAACGAAATGTACTCCATTGCGCAAGTTTGCTGCCAAAGGGAAACATTACATTTTGGGAAGATATAGTCATCCACCGATCACGCAGCCATTGAAGTTCATGCAGACAAGGAAAATTGTAGAATGACCACCGCCATAGCGGTCCAAGCAATTTCTGCAACAATTCCACCTTCAACATCATATAAAGGGGAAGCAACAAACTAATGCCATTGATTTCTCAACAGACCGCTGGGCCAGACACTCACCACGTTGTTATACTCTTGTGGCCATGATACCTCTTGATGGACCCAACTCTATGAGACCAACTTGGAATTCTCCAACAACTACCAAATGTTGGGCTTAAACACAGCTTGTTGATAATTTCATATTCACAGGTTGTTGTGCCGCCTGGCCATCTAAGTTCCATCAAGGGAGGACCTAAGTTGATCCTCGGGAAGCCCACTACAGCTTAAGTGGTAGACACTTGTCGAAAATACAAGTGAAATGCTAGAAACATTTCTACCGGTCAAAACTTCAACAGGATGTAACAAGTATATTAGGGTCCCCGTGACTACTCCGTGACGACAAACCGAATTAATTTCAAGAAATAGGGCCTAGACACCCCTTTGCCTACTCCTAAAAGGACCTAGGAATCCATCTTTATGGACTGCATGTTGGGCCTTCTTTCCACCAAGTGGGAAAATGATTGTGTTTTTGTGGTTGTGGATCGCTTTACTAAGATGGTGATTTTGGTCACCGACAAGAAGAGCATCATAGTAGAGAGGCCATCACAAGATCTTCTTTGAACCAGCTTGGGTACATTTGTAATCCCACAAACCATTTTCTATCGACCCATCGATTTCAACACATTATTGGCAAGCCTTCAATAACATGGACACTAAGCTCACCAAATCCAATGACCTTCCAATGATCATGGCTAAAACGAGGTTGTAAATCGAGGGATCATGCATATCCTATGCATGTATAATCTCAAGCACCCTCAAGACATGGGATGAGAGTATCCTATGTTCAACATAGCTACAACCCGACCCTGCATATCTCAACCCACCACAACCCCTTTCTGTGTGGGGTTGGGATTCCAAACCATTGGGTCCCATAGATGTTGCTGTACTACCACTTGTGGTCACTCTCGATCAACTAATATCCTGCCCAACTAAAGTTGACAAAGCCACCCGCCCATTGAGTGGATCCAAATACATCATCCAAATGTGTCTGTGATATCCCATGTAAGTCCAATGATAATTACAAGTAGTGCCAAGGATCAACATTAGGTGCACATGAGTTTTAGGTGGGTGACAGTTTGGTTGCATTTGGAGAAAAAGAGACTTACAAGACCCCATCATAAGCTTCACCCACTCTATTATGGGTTGTACACCATCACCAAGGCTAGGGTGATAATGATCTCGGTGCCCAACATTCCTCCTTTCCTTGATTAGCACCTAAAGGTTCAACGTGGGATATCCTTTCTCGACCCATTTCCAACCATTATTGGAAACCTCAGAGATATAATGATAGTTGATGCCAACAAAAATCAACCCCGAATCGTTAAAACAATAGGCATCAAGTGATCATATTGTGGAAAAACATATCATAAGTAATGATCAACAAAGGATCCAACTTTATCAAGTTGTCAAAGGGCAGATCCGCACTAAGGCAAGCTGCCCAAATCTGTACAAATTCAAATTTAAATTTCATCTCGATAGGGGAACTCAAATAATAATAGAGACCTCTTGCTTCCCGAGAGGACGATCCATGGATGTTGGTGGCCTCCCACCTATTCCAACCTAATCATTTTGGTAGTTTTCTATTTGACAATTTTTCCCATATTTTTTGGGTCCCTGATTTGTGGGGCCGCTGAGGCCCTAAAACAATGTTTTTTTAGGGCTTGACACTGTTAGAATGACCTTTGATAGATAGAGAAAAAATGTGTGTTCCTTGGATATAACTTTTCCAACTATTATCAGAGTCAAAATGAAGATTGTATGCAGTAAAAGTTATGACCTCGGAAGTTGATGTACTAACTTACCCAAACGAGGACCAATACGACTTTGGACGCCCATCTCCTAGGTTACAGTTTTCCGACAGTTCAGGGTGTTAACCTCAATATTGGCCCAATAATTCCTATGAATAAAATAACAATACATTAGTAATGTTATTTTATTTATGTCGGCTTTATTCCATTAGTTGTAATTATACCTCCTAGTCTCCTATATATACCAAGGGACATTTTCATTTGGAATCATCTTGTACTTGAAACATTTAAGTGGGGTATGGAGCTTGCCCTCACAAGAGGATTATTATCTCAAATAATCTCTTTTCTGTATTGAGCAATTTTTCTCTGAGGTTTTTCTATGCTATAATAGATTTTGTCCTTAACATATGGTATTAGGGCTCAAGGTCTTAGGGTTTCTGTCATACATCCTAGACACCTTGGAATTTTCACTATAACTTTTTTCTACAATGTTTTGCTGAACCAATTGGAGGATATTTAGTAGAGGGAACAATATATGTTGGGTTAAAATTTAATCTCCTGAGGCCTTTTAATTTTGGAGATACAACCTGTATAAGATAGGGTCTCCGAATCCGTCCCGAACTGAAGCCATTGCAGAATTTTCTATAAAACATTTTCTATAACATTTCAGACCCTAAACTATGGAGGATATTCACAAAAATTAGTAAGGTATCTATGGTAAATATTCATCTTCTAGGTCATCTTAAATTTGTAGATACACCTTGTGTAAGATAGGTATCCGAATTAGTCCCATTGACTAGTCTCAAGAATGTGTTCCAGTTAAAACAATCATAACTCTTCCTAGGGTATCCAAATTGAGTGGGGACTAGCTCTTATTGGATCGTGGACAATCTATAGTATTCCCCAATGAAGTTTAATTTTATATCAATTATTTTTGCGAGACACGCCATACAAGTGAGATCTCCCGAAAATGCCAAAAATCATCAAGTCATGGGAAGTTACTGTAAATTCCATTTGGTACATCCAATTTTGATTAGAACTATGGCATTGCAAAGAATAAATATTAGAGAACTATTATAAAGAGCTCTATACCCATATGGGCTGAAACTTGGGAGATACAACAAGAAAGATTGTTCTAGAAGAACCACCAAAATCAAGGTTCAAAAGTGATACTTTGGCAACATGTGCCACCCAAAAGGGAACTTCTAAGAATTCAAATAAGCCTCCAGACAATCCTACTTGGACTCTTGATGAAGGTGAATAAACGTAGGAACATAAAATGATTTACAAAAAGAAGATAGTAGTAAAAAGATGGCAGCTAAGTTGGAGGCAAATATGGATGGCTTAAAAGAGGAGATCATGCAGACATTGAAAAATTCCCCCATAATAGAGAAGACACCTGAAAGTGAAAATGCATCCCATGAAATTCATGATGAGGACACAAGGAAGGTGAATCAAGAATGGAGAAACTCGACTTTGTGTTGAAGACCAACCATGTTCCTTTAGATCGATATGAGGAGTTTGATGGCAAGGACCAATCACATGGATACTCAAATGGAGCAATTCTTTGATCTACATAATGTGCCACATACACAAAAGGCAATGGATTGTTTCTTTATATTTATAGGAACCTAACTAATTTATAGCATCGATGGCTTTGTTCTCGCAAATCACCTGCCATTTGGACACCTAAGAAATGATAGCACACTATGAGGATACAAGGAGCAATACCTTCTTTAGCCAATTGATAAATCTCAAGCAAAAGGGTTCACTCATCGAAAGCACATTGAGAACTTCCAAAGATTGAATATGTTGCAACTCGATATTCTAGATGAGCACTTGCGATTGATGTATTCATAGGAACTTTTAAAGGATAACATTCAAATATGAGGTTCACTTTTGGGAACCCAAATCATTGGAGAATTCATTTAAGGTGGCAAGAAAATGTTGAAAGCAAAAATATGGCCATGGCTTACTGGAAGGACCAATCCTAAAATCTAGAGAGAGAACAATGATCCTTCTTTCTAAAACACCTCAACCTAAAAAGGTTGACACCTCAACAATTGGAGGAAAGAAAGAAAAAGGTTTATGCTTTCTAATTGTGATAGTTGCAAGTACAAGAAGGGACATAAGTGGTGAGAAGAAATTATTCCACATAGATTGCAGCTTGAAGAAGAACAAGAACAAGAACAAGAACCATCTCAAGATGAAAACATAGAAGAAATTCCATCTAAAGAGTTGAATCCCATGATATCATGTAATGCATTGGCTGGAATTAGCACCCTCAAACCCTCAAGATCTAAGGATACATCAAAAAAAAAAGGTAATAGTCTTAATTGATTCCGGCAAGACTATACTCCATTCACTATAAATTAGCCAAAGCTCCTCAATTGCTTTGTATATCTAGCACCAGAGTTTCAAGTAATGATTGCAGATGGAGGAACTACCAATTGCTCAGGAAAATGCAATAAGATCAATCTTACTCTTGGGGGAATATGCAATGAATAGTCCAAGGATTTCCATACCCATAAGTGGTGCAGATGTTGTACTAGGAATCCAATGGTTACAATCATTAGGAACAATGGATTTAATTTTCAAGAACTTTCATGAAATTTTCTATTGGAAGGAAAAGAATGAGTTAAGAGGTATCACGTGGAAACCCGTAAGGATAAGCTCTAATGGCATGAAATATTATTAAAAAAGGGGCATCAAGGCTACATTGCAGTTTAACCATGCTCACTAGATGTTCTAAAACATCTAAGCCATCTATTCCTCAAGATCTCTAAAGGATCATTGATAAGCATTCAAAATATTTGAAGATATTCCTAAAGGTCTTCCACCCACTGTAAATCATGATCATGAAATTCACCTAATTCCTAGGAGCTGCCTCCTAACATTAGGCCATATAGATAATTTTACACCTAGAAGAGTGAAATTGAGCTGCATGTTAGAGGTCGGCATTATTAGGCCTACCTAAAGTTCTTAATCTACACTGCTGGTAATGGTATTCAAGAAAGATAGCTCATGGCTTATGTGTCTAGATTATAGAGAGCTCAACAATATCACTATTAAAGATAGTTTCTATTCCCATCATTGATGAATTGTTAGGTTTGAACTACATGGAGAAATCTATTTACAAAATTGACTGCCTGTAGTATCATCAGATCGAAGGAAGAAGATATCCCAAAACAACATTCAAAACTCAATGGCTACCATTATGAATTTTGGTCACAGTTTTGGCCTTACAAATGCACCTTCCACATTCCAAGGGTTGATGAATTTATTTCAAGACCTTCCTTCCTTCTCGAAAATTTGTGTTAGTGTTTTTTGGATGATATACCAATTTGAGCAGTAAGTCTTGGGAGGATCATGCCATATGTTGACAAGGTGCTACAACTACTAAAGGAGCAACAACTATATACAAACCATCCAAATGTTTCTTTTGGAGTAAAGGAGGTAGATTATTTGGGTCATATAATATATTGTATCTCATGAAGGTGTCAAGGTAGACCTTAAATAAGATTAAGGCCATGATGGGACCCGGGCTAATTCCCAAAACATTGAAGAATCTAAGAGGATTTTTGGGTTTGACAGTTACTACCGTAGTTTGTTCTTAACTATGGAAGAATAGTAGCACCTTTTAACAACACTAACTAAGAAGGATGCATTTTCATGGGACTCCAGAGGAAACTAAAGCTTTTGAACAACTTAAAGAGGCAATGTGCAAAGCTCCTAATGCTGGACCACCTGCACTTCACAAAAATCCTTTATTGTGGAATGTGATGCCTCTGAAATGGAATCTATGATGTCCTAATGCAAGAAGGAAGGCCCTTGGATTTTGGAAAAGTCGACCACCCAAGGGAAAGAACTTACAAAAAACCCATTTAAGGAGAAGGAAATGATTACAATACTACATGCATTGAAGAAATGACATCCTACCTAATAGGTAGGCACTCAAGGTCAAACAGATCATGATATCTTAAATACTTCTTGTAACAAAAACTATCTCTAAGAACAACAAAATGGGTAACCAAGATATTGGCTATGATTTTGAAATCATATAAAAAGGGGAAGCAAAACATTGTGGAAGAGGTTCCTCAAGAAAGGACCTAAGATGTCGAGGTTTTATCTCTCTCATGATCTCGACTATCCAACCCGATTGGATAGTATAGAACTTATGGATGAATGGAAGAATGACAAAAAGTGAGGAATCACTGTGCTGTCAGTAATAGGATTCCAGCACGATACTTACATTTATATTGAAAAATGATTCACTATTGTACAAAGATCGCTTATATTTATGTAAGAACTCCCAACCCAAACAAAAGTACTATTGAATTGCACACTTCTCCAGTAGGAGGGCACTGGGATTTTTGAAACCTACCATAGAGTCAAGAAGGATTTTTTTGGGATGCACTTAAAACTAATGTTCAAAGGTTTTGTAGAATGTTTGGTTTTCCAACAAAATACAGTGGAAACAACTCAAGACCCTGTGTCTTTTACAACCATTATCCATTTCAAGTCAGTGCTGGGAGGAGGTCATGGATTTAATCATAGAGTTACCAAAGTCTCAAGGAAAGAGGTCATCATGGTGATTGCTGATAGACTGACCTAGTACTCATACTTTTGCACACTCTCATCCCTTCAAAGATAATACGCTTCCACCACATTCATGGAGACAGCCTAAAAGCTACATGGAAGCCCAAAGATTATTGTAAGTGATGAGATCTCATCTTCACCGGACATTTTTGACATCTATTTCTTGCTTTTGGTACTCAATTGCTCCATAGTTCATCCTATCATCCTCAATCTGATGGACAAACCCCAGATAGTGAAAAAATGTCCTGAAGGCTACCTTCGTTGCTTTGTCTCCTCGATAAGCAAAACACAATGGTTCAGCTGGTTACCTCTTGGCGTAATGGTGGTATAACACTTCCTTTCATATTGCAACAAAATGACACCATTTATGGCACTTTATGGATACCACCCTCCTTCCATCACTTCTTCTAAAAGAAAATCTAAGGTTCAAGCAGTTAAAGATCACATCGAGAATCAAATAACAAGTTCTCTCCAAATCTTAAAGGACAACCTCGACCATGGCACAAAAATCGCATGAAACAACAAGCAGACAACATAGTAGTGAAATATATTTTGAAGTAGGGGATTGGGTGTTTTTAAGACTACAACCATACAAATAGATGTCCCCGTAAAGTTTCTAATAAGGATAATAAATTATCACCAAAGTACTATGGCCCTATAAGGTGTTACAAAAGATTAGTACCAGGAATACAAATTGGAGTTGCCTCAGATCTTCATGAGTACACCCAGCTTTCAATGTTTCATGCTTAAAGAAGAAGAGTAGGTTACAAGATCCCAGCTCAAACTATATTCCCACAACTTGACAAGGAAGGAAAATCCATATTGAGCCTCGGGTCACTCCACACAAGAATCTTCGCCCACCGAGGAATAGATCCATTTCAGAGTATCTCATTAAATGGGAGGAAACCACCGCCAAAGATTCCACTCTAAGATAAAGTCTTATACTGTACATCCAGAGTTACCAAGCTATCAGGAAAATGCTTGTCTCAAGGAGGCACAAGTTAAGTCCTAATATTGGCCTCCATTACCCCACTGGGGTAATAACATTAGTAATGTTATTTTATTTGTTGTCACTTATTCCATTAGTTGTACTATACCTCCTAGTCTCTTTTATATACCAATGAGACATTTTCACTTGGAATCATCTTGTACTTGAACATTTAAGTAAGTAAAAGGAGGTTTCAAAGAGTCTTATTATCTGGAATTATCTACTTTTCTGCTGAGTAATTTTTCCAGGTTTTTCTTATGCTATATTGACATTTGGTCAGGTTCTTAACATAGGGTTTTTGACATTCCTGTTTATTGTAAAAAGACCTTCAGAGCCTCATCGTAATCATCTTCTTGTGAATGATTGCAACCGTCACAAATCTTCTCAGAGATAAGCCGTCACCATTCTAGCAAGCTTGTTTCTGCTGCATTTTATAGTTTCATCTTAATTCCTTATGTATATATTTGCAGAACGAAATGAATACATATTATTATCAAAAGATTCTTAACACGGAATAACAAACATACAGTAAAATTAGTTTCTATTATACAGACATACAATATGTTATATAGTAAAATTGGTTTGTAGGATCATACCTACAAAAATCCTTCTGATGGCCCTAGTGATGAAGGTTCCATTGGACTACTAGAGGGCCATGCTCCTCTTATTCTTGGACATTCGGTCACCATACGACCTTTTGTATAACATCTTGTACACCATACTTGTGGTCGAACTACCTTAGGAAGGGTTAACTCCTATATCTTCTCAGTTAATGCAAATATATGTCCCTGTAGTTGTGTAATATTGGCATCTTTAGGTGGTCTCTTAATTCTCAAAATCCTTGGATAGCCTTCCATAGCTTCAATCTTCATGGATTTTTCCAAGACTTCTCCTAGATAATTTATTCTTTATTGAATTGAAGGGATGTGGGTCAAAGGTAGCAACGCCTGAATAAACCATTCCCTTTGATGATATTCATGAATAGGGTTCGCCAACATATTTATCACATATTTAAATATTTTAATTTATTCCCTCGTAGACTCTCCATCTCTCTGATTTATCTCCCACAACTTAGAAAGGGTTTGTTCTCTAATTGTGGAAACTCGAATTCCACTATAAACCTCTATCTTACTTGAACCAAATTGAAGGCTTGACCTTGAATCCCTGGCTTAATAATATTCATGTACCATTTGAGATCTTGAACTCTCAACATGGTTTGAAACTAAACCATTTTTTTGGCTTATGGGGTCCCTCATGACCTCCAAATGGATTCACATAGAAACCAGTGTTGCTCAACATCCTCCTCTCCCTTTTCCCAAATATCATGTTATCAAGTAAGGGATCCTGTATTTTTTGTTCCCATATATGAGCTTATAGGTCCTACCAAAATAAAACCATGGGATCTTGGTTGCAATATAGTGATCGAACTTTCCACACTTCCACTACTACTACTACCCAACAAATGCACAACTCACAAAACTAGGAATTACAGGAATTGTAGAAGGATTTATTGTAGAAATTTCTAGACTTGTAGATGGGGGGAATAGGTGATTCATAGTCGGTTTCTTTACCTCTGGAAAAAAATTTATTTGGTCTAGGGGCTCTCTCTCTCACTTGGATTCTTTCATTTACCTCATGATGAATTCAATATCTTTTGGCATTATAGGTTTTGATTCTCCCACAACTCCCTGTAAGGTCTAGTATGAACATTCTCCATCAATGGTGGCGTCTACCAATACTCTTTCATCCATGTCTTTTGAATATGATTCCTCTTGTATGCTTCCTCCATAACATTCACCTCTCATAAAAACTCTCTCTTTCAACCATTGACTATCCAGTGTTCCTCGTCTCTACAACTTCTGCAACTCTTCTAGTTGTTCTTTATCACCACCATCTCTTCTGATCTTCTTCCAAAACTGATCGATCTTATTCATCTCTGTGTTCATTTGGTTCTGCCACCATTTTTCCACAATGGCATCCCTCCTCAGAGCTCATTCATCTCTTGCATTCTTCTCTTTATGATCCCCCTATCTCAAAGAAAAATTTCTTGGTCTCAACTCATGAACCCTTCCGCAAATCACC
>SNQJ01S0180706.1:5175-19362 GCA_010110895.2 Picea sitchensis | reverse complement strand
CATACAAGTGTTATAGTCTGAGGTTGAACAAAGTTGTGGAAAGCATCAATGTAACAATTGATTAAACAGGTGGAAGAGAATTAAAGGAAGAAGAAAATGAATCAATGGAACAACTTTATGAAGAAGAAGCAGAAGATGAAGAAGAAGTAGAGGGGAAGATGAAGAGGATCAGACATAAGTAGAAGAGAAATTTTAGCAAGTGCCTCCAAATACACCTAGCAAACGAGTACAGAAGAATCATCCTTCAGATCAGATTATCGGAAACAAGGATGCAGGAGTTGAGACTAGAAGAAGAATCTGTTCACCAGAATAAACGCACCTAGCACTCTTATCTACAATTGAACCAAAATTTTTTGAAGAGGC
Organism: Picea sitchensis; assembly: GCA_010110895.2. Classification (NCBI taxonomy): domain Eukaryota; kingdom Viridiplantae; phylum Streptophyta; class Pinopsida; order Pinales; family Pinaceae; genus Picea; species Picea sitchensis. The sequence continues at coordinate 18,999 of SNQJ01S0180706.1, read as the reverse complement.
CAGGAAGGATGAATTCTAGAATAAGGCCATGGATGAGTAATTGGATCAAATAGAGAAGAATGACACTTGGGAATTGGTTCCAAGACCAAAGAATAAGAATATGATTGGCACAAAGTGGTTTTTCAGAAATAAATTGAATGAAGATGAACATGTTACAAGGAACAAAGTTAGATTGGTATGTAAAGGATACACACAGGTTGAAGGAATCGACTTTGAAGAGACATTTGCCCCAGTTTCCAGAATAGAAGCAATCTGGTTTCTCTTAGCTTATGTGTGCTCCAAGAATATTAAAGTGTATCAGATGGATGTGAAATGATCTTTTCTGAATGGGGAACCTGAAGAAGAAGTCTACATTGAACAACCAGAAGGATTTCAGTTGTTAGAGAATGCATATTATGTGTGTAACTTGAAGAAGGCCTTGTATGGTATAAAAAAAGATCCTAAAGCATGGTACTCTAGACTGGATAAATATCTACAGCAAGCAGGGTTCAGAAAAGGAAGTGCAGACATCAACCTCTACATCAAGGTAACTCAAGATAGTATTTTATTAATTGAAGTTTATGTTTATTATATTATTTTTGGAAGTATTGATGACATGTTAAGCTAGAAATTTGCAAAGGATATGCAAAATGAATTTGAAATATCATTACTCGGAGAACTATCCTTCTTTCTGGGTCTTCAAATACGTCAAAGCAACCGAGGAATTTTTATTTCTCAAACTAAGTATATCATAGAAATTCTAAAGAAGTTTGGAATGGAAGATTGCAAACCAGTTACCACTCCTATGCAAACCAGTTGCAAGTTGAGCAAAGATGATGATTCAAAGTCTACAGACCATAGGCAATATAGGTCAATGATTGGTAGCTTACTATATGTGACAGCATCCAGAACAAATGTAATATAGGCAGTTGGACAGGTGGCACGATTTCAAAAAGCACCAAAGGAATCACATGTCTTATCATTGAAAAGGATCTTCACATATTTCAAAGGAACAAAAGAGTTTGGATTATGTTATCCAAAAGGAAAGGATCTATCACTTATTGCATACACAGATGCAGATTGGGCAGATTGAATTGTCGACCGAAGAATCACCAGTGGATCAACGTTGATCCAAGTGGATATCGGTGGCCACCCACCTTTTCCAACTAGCTCAAAACAATTTTCTGGCAATTTTGGTAATTTACTATTTTTAGTAATTTTTAACTTCCGGGGCCATTTTGAGGGCCTAAATGAAGGTTTTTGAGGATATATATTCTCAATGATACCCAAAGGATTTTATTGAACCATAAATATGAATCTCCGTGATGATACCTTTCCAACGAGCTATCATGCACCCTAAACGGAGATAGTATGCCAAAGTTACGCCACCGGGAAGTTGATACACCAAACTACCCAAAACAGGGTCCACAAAACTGTTGGATTTTCATCTTCTGGGGTTAGGGTTTTGGATTTTATTTAAGTTGAAAAGACCGTTGTATCCTCATTGTAAAATCATCTTCTTGCAAATGAGTGCAGTCCTCACATCTCTTCTCAATGATAAGCCACCACTATTCCAACAAGCTTGTTTTTCATTGCATTTTACAGTTTCAGCTTATTTCCTTATTAAATAGAAAACCAATTTTATTGTATCTCTGTTATTTTGTGTTAAGAATATTTTAATAATCTGTATTCATTTCGTTCTACTCATAAAATTTGGATCAGTGGTATCAGAGAAGGTTGCTCTTAATCGTTTTTCAGTGCATGTTCCCAACGAGGTCTGAATATAGAAAATTGGGTCTTGAGCTTGTCTCTCTTGAGGACAATCGCTCTCGCACACCCAAGAAACCATCAATGGTGGAAGAAAATAAAAATGACAGAGCAGACAATTCTATCAATTTGTTTCTTAAGAAAACTCTCACGCGACAAAGGGACGAAATGATGGATAATTTTGCCCACATCCTTCAACGCCTTTCGATAACATCATGTGCATCTTCATCAAGCAGCCACTTTGGAAGCACCTCTCCTTTCAAGGTACAGGTCAATTTTGATATTCCTTTATTTTAAGGTTAGATAGATGTGAATGCCCTAGACAAATGGTTAAATCTGTTAGAAGGTTATTTCTCTATTCAAAAAAATTTCGACAGAGAAAAGATCAGCTTCGCGCTCCTTGAGGCTCTCCCCCATGTCAAAAATTGGTGGGAAAATTACTGGGAGAAAAGCTCCACAGAGGATCCTGTAATATATAGGGCTAAGCCCACTTGGGATTTTTTTGTGGATGCAATAAAGGAACAATATTACCATGTTGGCAACTATGAGGACCAATACATGAGATGTACCACATTGCGGTAAGAGAGGGGCCAAGAAAGTATGGAGTTCACCAATAGATTCCATACCTTATGTACCAAGATGGGTATCAAAGACTCTGAACGATATTTGGTTCTGAAATACCGTGTCGCTCTACACAGATACATCCAAACCGAAATGGATTTTCTAGACATCTCATCACTCAGTATTGCTTAGCGATATGTTGTTAAAATTGAGCAAAAATTTAAGCACCAGAACAAATGGGAGTTCGGGTCTACAAATACACAACAACCAAAGTATGATAAAGAAGGCCCTAACAAAAAGCTTCCCGAAAACCAGTCCAATCCATAGGAAAATAAGGTCCATGGAAAGACGAAGAAGGACACCGAAAACTGGTGTAATTTCCACAAAATCCGCTAGCACAACACCGATGAATGTCGCTCAAAACAGTCATTGGTGACTGATATCAAAGACAAGGAGACAAACCCTAATTCAAAATATGATTATGAAAATATTAGTAAAAAATAGATCATCGATGTAGACCTCATTTCTAATGTCACGAACGCAACAATTAAACCAGAAGAACCAACATATCCTAAAGAGGGGGAGCGTCTTTTTCATTCATAGATGTGGGTGAAAGGGACCTCACTACATTTTATTGTTGATAGAAAAATCCAGAAGAACCTCATCTTAGCAGAGGTCGTCATACAATTGGGATTGTCTACAACACCACACCAGCATCCATACAACATCGAGTGGCTTCGTTAGGGACGAGATCTTCGTGTCAACCAGCATTGTCGATTGTCATACGATATCCAGCCCTTCAAGGATGAGGTATTATGTGATCTTTCCCCACTGGATTTCTGTGATGTTCTCTTGGGCCAACCATATATGTGGAAGTGCCATGTTGTTTATGAGTCTCGACCCCGTAGTGTCATTGTTACTTTAGGGGGTCATCTCTAAAGAATACTAGAGGTAGTTCCAACTATTGTCCCACCTAAACAGTGTCTCCAGCTAGTATCTCATACTACAAAATTCATCTTCTTCACAGTTTTTTCAAAGCGTGAACATAAGAACACCACTGCAGCCTCAGTCCAAGCACCTCCTATCCAACAGAAGAAGGTCAACAAGATTGCAGCAAAGTGTAAAGATTCCTTTTGCACACAAGCATCTCATGTAGTTAGCCTGGTTAAAAAGGTCCAACCCTTCCAATCACAGGTTCGTGACAACCTTCAACAAGCTAAGCAACACAACTTCTCCAATAAGGCAAGCAGCTCATCAAGATGCAAATTCAGCAAACGCTTTTCCCTGTCCTCCGGGCACTCAATTCAATGGAGACCATTTCTTCCTAAGGAGGGAGGATTGATCCAGGTGGATATCGGTGGCCACCCATCTTTTCCAACTAGCTCAAAACAGATTTATGGCAATTTTGGTAATTTACTATTTTTACCAGTTTTTAACTTCTAGGGCCATTTCGAGGGCCTAAATGAAGGTTTTTCCGGATAGAGCTTCTCAATGATAGCTAAAGCTTTGATTGATCCCCAAAAATTAATATCCTAGACTATACCTTTCTAACGAGTTATCGTGCGCCCCAAACAGAGATCGTATGCCAAAGTTACGCCCCCGGGAAGTTGATACACCAAACTACCCAAAACGGGGTCCACAAAACAACTGGATTTTCATCTTTCAGGGTTAGGGTTTTGGATTTTATTTACGATAAAAGGGCCTTTGGAGCCTCATTGTAAAATCATCTTCTTGTGAATGAGCACAGCTATCACATCTCTTCTCAGAGATAAGCCGCCACCATTCCAGCAAGCTTGTTTTCTGCTGCATTTTACAATTTCATCTTATTTCCTTATTGAATAGAAAACCAGTTTTATTGTATCTCTATTATTTTGTGTTAAGCATATTTTAATAATATATATTCACTTTGTTCTTCTCATAAAATTTGGATCAGTGGTATCAAAGTAGGCTTCTCTTGATCGTTTTTCAGTGCATGTCCCCGACGAGGTCTGAGTATAGAAAGTTGGGTCTCGAGCTTATCTCTCTTGAGGAAAATCGCTCTCGCACACCCAAGAAAAACTCAATGGCGAAAGAAAAGAAAAACGACACAATAGACGATTCTATCAATATATTGTTTGAGCAAGCTCTCACGAGACAAAGGGATGAAATGATGGATAATTTTTCCCACATCCTTCAACGCCTTCTGATAGTATCAGGCGCATCTTCATCAAGTGGCCACTTTGGAAGCACCTCACCTTTCAAGGTACAAGTCAATTTTGATATTCCTATATTTGAAGGTCAGATAGATGTGAATGCCCTAGACAAATGGTTAAATTTTTAGAAGGTTATTTCTCTGTTCATAATTTTTCTAACAGAGAAAAGATTATCTTCGCACTCCTTAAGCCTCTCCCCCACATCAAAAATTGGTGGGAAACTTACTGGGAGCACATTTCCACAGAGGAGTCTAGAATATATGGGGTTGAGACCACTTGGGATTTTTTTGTGGATGCGGTAAAGGAACAATATTACCTTGTTGGCAACTATGAGGACCAATACATGAAATGGACCATATTGCGGCAAGAGAGGGGCCAAGCAGTTCTGGAGTTCACCAATACCTTCCCTAAATTAGCGGGTTAAGGTTCACCAGCCTTCCCTAATTATGTGCAAATATGGGTATCAATGATCTGAGTGGATATGGTGACACCCACCTTCTCAATGACCCCAAAAACATGTTTTTGAAAATAATTCTAATTTACTATTTTATGAGTTTTAACCAGGGCATTTGAGGCCCTAAGTCTTTTGGCCAGGCAAACATGGTTCATAGATGTATTTCTCATCAAAATCGTAGTCTCGAGATAGATCTTTCAATGAACTATCATCGCTACATGGTCTTATGCAAAAGTTACGACCAGGGAAGTTGATGCACCAACTTACCCCAGTACATGACTTTTGGCGCTAATCTCGGGTTAAAGTTACGGATGTCTGGGTTTTGGCATTCCACCTTTATTGTAAGGCGCTGAGCCTCATTGGAATCATCTTCTCACCCGGATCGCGGTATCAGTCACATCTCTTCTCGAGAGATAAGCTACCATCATTCTAGCGGAGTCTTTCACTCTATATATTTTCCCAGTCTCGTACATTTATTTTGTTAATAAAATGGGTGTATTTTTGTATATCTATGACTCTTGTTTTATTTCCACTATATATCCTTTGTTATATTTTTGTCTCTTGCAATATCTCTAAATATTTGTATTATTATATCTCCTCTCATTTAAAACAATGACGAAAATAATCTGGATCATTAATTGTCCAGGCGAGAACACTCTTGATGGATTTTCGATGCATGTCCCTGACGAGGTCGGAGTATAGCAAGTGGAGTCTCGAGCTTGTCTCTCTTAAGGACAATCCTCGCACCGAAACCCTCAATGAAGCGGAAGAAAGAAAGCGATGGAAGCGGAACAATCCTATCGATCATTGTTTGAGCAAGCTCTACTATGACGAGAGGAATGAAATGATGGAGAATTTTCCGCACATCCTTCAACTTCTCGATAGCAACTGGTGCATCTTCATCAAGAAACATTTGGAGGCACCTCGCTTTCAAGGGAGTGCAAGTTAATTTGATATTCCCATATTTGAAGGTCAAATAGATCACGTCTGTAGATAAATGGTTAAATCTACTAGAAGGTTATTTCTTTGTTCATAATTTTTAGACAAGGAAAAGATCACGCCAGCACTCCTTAAAGGCTCTCCCCCCATGTCAAACATTGGTGGGAAACTAAGATCCTTGAGAGTTCCACAGTGCGGAATATATGGAGTTGAGCCCACTTGGGATTTTTGTGGACGTGGTAAAGGAACAATATTACCACATTGGAAGTATGAGGACGATTACATGAGATGGACCCTGTGGTAAGAGAGGTGTCGGTTCCGCATTTCAGTAATAGCTTCCATACCTTGCACACCAAAGTGGGTATCAAAGGGCTTCACGAGCGACATTTGGTTAGAAATGCCATTAGGCTCTACGGATAGATCTAAACTGAAATGGATTTTACGGACATCTCATCACTCGGTGTTGCCTATCGATATGTTGTTAAAATCGGCAAAAAATTTAAGCACCGGAGACAAGCGGAGTTCAGATTTTGCAAATCCACAACAACAAGAGTATGGTAAAGGAAACCCTAACAAGCGGTCTCCAAAAACTGGTCAAGCCCTTTGGGGAAAAGAAGGGGTCACGGGAAGACAAGAAGGACAGGAAAATGGTGCGATTTCCACAAAATACGGCTGCTTACCAATGAATGTGGCTCAAAATAGTCACTAGTGGTCGAGATCAAAGACAAGGGTGGTGCGATTGAGAATGCGATTAGCAGAAAATATTGGTAAAAGGCGGATCGCCAGCGAGACCCACTTTATTGTCGTGAAACAATTCAACCCGGAAGAACCAACATGGCCGAGAAAGGGGTGCATTTTTTCATTCATAGATGTGGGTGAAGGGACTAGCGCATTTGTGTTGATGGCAGCTAGAAGAAACTCATCTCGGCGGAGAATTAAGTCAACGGTGGGATTGTGTCGACAACACCACACCCACAACCATCACGATCGGGTGGCTTAGCCAAAGGATGAGATCTTTGTGTCGGCCGGCGGTGTGTCGATTGTCATGACATCCAACCCTTCAAGGATGAGGTGATATGTGTGATGTTGCCCCTTTGGATGTCTATGATGTCCTTGACCAACCATATATGTGGAAATGCATGCTATCTATGAGTCTCGAGCAGTAGTGTCATTATTACTCTGAGAAGTCATCTCTGAGGATCTGCAAGAGGTAGTTCAAATCGCCCCACCATGATTATGGTAGTATCTCATACCAAAATTCATCTTCTCCACAATATGTTCCAAAGGAACAAAGGATCTGCAACCACTCATTACTCGGTAAGCTTTATACCAAAGCGAGAATTGACAAGGTTGCAAGAAAGAACAAAGATTCCTTCTACACACAATCATCTCATGTATCGGTGGTTAAAAGGTCCAACCCTTCCAGCGACAGGTTTGTGATGACCTTCAACAAACCAAACAACGCAACTTCTCCAAAAAGGAAAGAAACTCACCAAGATCCAGATCCAACAAACGATTTTCCCTCTCCCCCAGGAACTCAGCGCAATGGAGACCATTGCTTCCCTAAGGAGGGAGGATTGATCAGTGGATGTCGGTGGCCACCACCTTCTCAAACATTAAAGGCACTGTGTTTTGGCAATTTGGTAATTACTATTTTTAGCATTTTTTAACCCGGGACCATTTTGAGGGTCTTAAATGATGTTTTTAAGAAAACGGGGAGAATCATGTATCAAAGATCATGTTTCTCATCCAAAAGTCGTAGTCCTCAAATAGATATTTTACGCTTGAGCTATCATGCGCCTAAAGCAGTCATATGCAAAAGTTACGACCAGGAAGTTGATGCCAACTTACTAGCCCAGGCCCACGCGCTTTGTGTTTCATCTCCTGAGGTTAGGTTTTGGATGTCTAGGGTTTTCATTCCTAATTATTGTAAAAAAAAAGGCCTCCAGAGCCTCATTGATCATCTTCTCACCAGTCACGGTAGCCACATATCTTCTGGGAGATAAGCTACCGCCATTCTAGTGAGTCTTTCACTCGTATTTCACGGTCTGTACATTTATTTCGTGTCCAATCATGTATTGTGTATATCCGTGACTCTTGTTTTATTTCCACTATATCTACGTATATTTTGTCTCTCTTGCAATATCTCTAAATATTTATGTGTTATATCTCTCTCTCATTTTAGGTGCGAAAATAATCCGGATCAATCAAGACTATGAGCGATATTTGGTTCTGAAATCTTGTGGGGTTCTATAAATATACATCCAAGAATGGATTTTCACAGAAAATCTCATCACTCGGTATTGTTTATTGATATGTTGTTAAAATAGAGAAATTTAATACCGGAACAAGCGAGAGTTTGGAGTGCGCAAATCATAACAACAGGAGTATGATAAAGGCAGTAGTAAAACATCTGAGAAACCGGGTCAAACCCACGGGAAAAGAAGGGCCATGGAAAGACAAAGAAGGACATCCAGGAAAATAGTGCGGTTTCCTCAAATCCTCACGGCACAAAATCGATGAATGTCAATCAAAACAATCGTGGTGGTCGAGATCAAAAAGAAGACAAGGAGTCGAACCATGATTCAAAATATGATTATAGAAATATTGGTAAAAGGCAGGATCATCAACGGAGACCCCATGTCCTTGAATGCAACAATTCAACGAAGAACAACAGTCGAAGAGATGGGTTCATTTCATTCCGCAGATGTGGTTGAAAGGGACATTTGCATTATTATTGATAGTGGAAGGCAGAAGAACCTCATCTTAGCGAGTGCCGTCCAAGCGGTTAGGATTGTCAACAACACACCACCATGACCATACAACATCGGTGAAACTTCTAGGGGGTGATATCTTTGTGTCAACAAGTAGTGTCGATTCCATATGGCATCCAACACTTCAAGGATGAGGTATTATGTGATGTTTCCCCACTAGATGTTTGATGTTCTCTTGGGAGAAGCCATATATGTGGAATCTCCATGTTGTTTATGAGTCTACGACCCTATAGTGTCATTGTTACTTTGGGGGTCATATCTAAAGAATGCAGTGGTTATCTTGTCCCACCTAAGCAGTGTATGAGTAGTGTCACATACTACAAAATTCAGCTTCTTCACGGTTTGTTCAAAGCGTGAACAAAAGAACACTATTGTAGCCTCAATCCAAGCACCTCCTATCCAGCAGAAGAAGTTCGACAAGATTGCAACAAAATGTAAAAGATTCATACGCACAAAATCATCTCATGTGGTCGAGGCTGGTTAAAAAGGTCCAACCCTTCCAGCCACAAGTTAGTGACAACCTTCAATAAACTAAGCAACACAAATTCTCCAACAAAAGGAAAGTGGCTCATCAAGATCTTGATTCATCAAACGTTTTTCCTTCTCCCCTTGGAACTCATTGTAATGGAGACCATTGCTTTCTGAGGAGGGAGGATTGTTCTAGGTGGATATTGGTGGACACCCACCTTTTCCATTTGGCTAAATTTTTTTTTCTGGCAATTTTGGTAATTTACTATTTTGAGTTTTAACTTTTGGGGCCATTTTGAGGAGTTAAATGAAGGTTTTGGGATCAAAGATCAAACTTGTTGGCGAGGAGAAGTTTGATCGAGCCCCAAAATGAATCTCCTCGATGATACCTTTCAACGAGGCATAAGTGTTCCCCAAAGCCCAGAAGTCGTATGCAAAGTTATGCCCCTAGGAAGTCGATACACCAAACTACCCAAGCGAGGTCCACAAAACTATTGGTTTTCATCTTCCGAGGTTAGGATTTTGTATTTTCTTCTGATAAAAATTCTTTGGAGCCTCATTGTAAAAATATTCTTCTGCGAATGGTGGCCATCACATCTCTTCTAAGAGATAAGCCACCACCATTCAACAAGCTTGTTTCGGCGCATTTTCGGTTTCAACTTATTTCCTTATTGAATGAAAACTTGTTTTATCTTTATTCTATGTTAAGCATCTTGTGTCTGTGTGTTTCATTCTACTCATAAAATGGATCATTTTCTATTTGGGTGAGGTTTAGTATCATGGCTAAGAAAGAAACAATCATCAGGTTCATATCTTTAGAAGCGGAATATATTGCAACAGCAGGATGTTGTACACAAGTTCTATGGATTAAACAAACTTTGATAGATATCTGAGGTTAATTATGATGAGCCCATTCAATATATTGTGATAATGCAAATGCCATCAATATCTCAAAAAACGGTGATTCACTATAAAAGACAGAAGCACATTCCAATCAAGTATCACTTTCTACCGGGGAACATGTTGTAGAAAGAACATTAGAGTTGAATATTTGGGCACAAAAAAATGACATGATCACTTTACAAAGCGCTTCCAAGGGAAGCTTAATTATCTTCATTAGAGACTTGGGTAATTTCTACTCCAAAATGAATGTTTTGAATGCTTTATCTTATATGTCTTATATTTACGAGGAAGCACCATAAAGGAGGGTGGATTCGGGTTGGAGGATCAGGTTCGGGGAAAGATTCCGGTCGAGAGTATCCCCAAGGACATTCGGTGGGGAGCAACCTAGATGGGAAGATACATTTTCCATTGAGGACAAAGGTGGAGAGATTTATCATATGCAAAGGTAAATGCTTGGAGAAAGAGAAATAGGCATGGTTCTAGGGAGAGCGATGGTTCCACGGGGAACATGAGTGATATGAATTAGTGTGCATCAGTGTTTCCATCAATGCCAAAGGGGATATTGTTATGTGGGTTGGTTGTTTATTGATGTCAACCCTTCAAAAAAAATTCTGTGGTGGCAATTCTGGTAGCACAAAGGTTTGGGTAATGGACCCAATTTAGTTTGGTGTATAATGGTATGAGTTTTAATATCTTTGAAGGTAAGGCTATTCTAGATGGATAGCACATGTCATGTCATTTACATTTGGTATGTGTAATTTCCATAACTCCTCATGGTTAGAAAGTTATGGCCATGTAAAGTTGGAGAACCCTCATAGGTCATCTAGAAACTAAAAGGTCAAAAGTAGTCAAAGTGGTTGCAAAGAAATTATTTAAATAATAAGAGTGAAGTGAGTAGGTGTACTATAAGTCAAGTGGATGCAAAATGATTTAAATAATAAAGTTAATGGAGAGAATTACTAAGTGGAAAGTGGTTAGAAATTGGGTTAGCCCTAAAATAAGGAAAGTGGTTTAAGATGGTTTAGAAGGTAACCCTTTGAGGGAAGTACATAAAAGTATGAATAAGAGGAAAGGGTCTCTCATTTAATCACACTTGAGCATGTTGAATATACAGTGAGTGAGGTAACCAAAAGGATATCTAAAATTTCAAGCGAATACAAGTGACTGAGGTAACCAAAGGATATCTAAGGCGAATTTCAAAGGGAAGGTAAAGTAAAGAAGGCCAAAATTCAAGGGAGGATAAATTATTTTGATGATGCTTTCTAAGGTATGTTATTTACAGGTCATCTCACCATTTTTGCAATAAAAAAATTTCTAGAATGATTTAGAATGGGAAATATGGAGTCCATTAAGGAAACATATCCAAGTAGTTGTGATAAAATTTCAACTTATGGGTCGTTGTATTTGTGGAGTTACACTCCGTGGAAAATAGGGTTTGTGGCTAGTCCTGAAACTAGTCTAAAACAAGTGTTTTGGGTAAAAATGTCATAACTTCTTCATAACATATCCAATTTTAGTAAGAACAAATGTATTGGTTAGAGTACAATCTGTAGTATTATTTTTACCATTTTCAGATCCATACAAGAAATATTATGTGCGAGGAACGCTCTACAAGTTCGCTCTCTAGAATAAGTCAAAATTCAACAAGGTATGTCATTTTTTATATAACTCCTTTTCTGAGAGGTTCCAAGTAGTGAAACCTGGAGGAATTGCATAAAAGACATTGAAGAACATTGTGTACTATTTTCATATATTTATTCATTACATGTAAATAGTTATGATTATTTCAAGTTAGGGTTGTTGACTAATCCAAAATTAGTCATGTGAGACTAAAGTAAAGTTTGATGAAAATGCTAGTCTCTTGTTGTTAAAGTTAAGGAAGGTTTGTAGGTATGTCATCATATACACCAGGTCTATTACAAAGTTACAAATCAGATTTGGATGATGAAATTGATGAGATATTTTAGTTGAGGTACATGTTGGGTACATGGTTGAGACAAGTAGTTGATGAGTTGGCACATACATGAGGTGTATAGTTGATGATGTTGGTACATCTTGATGAGTCATAGTTTATGTGTATTTGATGCATGATTGGTACATATTTGGTGCATGTTTGATGCACTCGTTGATGGTACAGGTTGAGGTACAAGTTGGTGCATGGTTGATGCACTTGTTTGGTACATGTTGTTACAGCTTGTTTGGTGCAGGTTTATTGCTACAGGTTTACAGCAGTATATCTCATAGTGATAGTGTGACAGTGGTTCCATATTTCTACTTATATTTCAGGGTGGTTGGATGGTGCAAGGACAGGTGGTTGTAGCCACCTTCTAGTTGTAGTCGGAGAACATAGGGGGTTGTAGCCTCCTTCTAGTTGTAGCCAGAGAATTGGGGAGTTGGAGCTTCCCTCAGGTTTTATCGTGAGAAGATAGGGGGTTGGAGCCTCCTTCTAGTTGCAGCTGGAAAACAAAAGAAGTTGGTGCTTCCAATGAATTTAATTCTTAAAGACATATAAGAAAAAGCATTCATTGGTTTTCTCCCGCTTTGGGTTTCCACGTAAAAGCACTGGTGTAGTGTGTATGTGATTTCTCATTTTTTCGTTGTTTATTTACTTTGAAACTAGTGTATGATAATGCTACATTGATTCAAGGATTCAACTGCTCTATTATTGATTCACCCCCCCTCTCAGTAATCCAACAAGAAGCATATTGACAAGTGCAACTAGCTAGTCACAGGAAGCTGGCAATCCGTGAGAGGTACAACAATACATGGGGATAGAAACTGTCAGAATGAGTTATACTATCAGGGGGATATTATTGAATGATTATGTTATTGTTGTTAGTTCAATGAAGACATGACAAGACATGAAGTTTTGAAGTCAAGTGATGAAGGAAATTTGACATGAATGCTTTCAATATACATCAATGGATTGCACCAGGAAGTACCAATGGACAATAAGTCCTAGAAGAGAGGAAAAAATCATATACAAGAAGCCCCACATTGATCTACACGACATGTTGCAAAGAATACAGGGGGAGAGAAAGAACAAAAACATGAGAGAAATATCAGAAGCATGAAGAAAGGAGGAGACAAATTGTCAAAATAAGGTATATTGTTAGAGAAGTTTATCATTGATGTCAAAGGGGGAGAGAAAGAACAAAAGCATGAAGACAAGGGGAACAATGGTCACATGGGGAGTATGAGTGTTTCCATCAATGCCAAAGGGGGAGATTGTTGGAAAATTGGTTGTCATTGATGTCAATCCTAGAAGAAGCCCCGAAGCAAGTTTGGAAGCTTCTAGAAGTGATGGGTGTATTTGAAGTCTCCAAAGTGGTCCTGTTATGGCATAGCTTTAAGCATGGCCCTCACGGGAAGACACTTTGAATAAGTCTACAAGAAGCCCTGGAAGAAGAAAATTAGCACATTTTCAGAAGCCAACACGCGGAAGGTGGAAGTTAGTTAGGAGTTTTGGGACATTTTTTCCACATTGTAACGGGCTAAGCCCCAATGTATATGTATAAATATGTATGGGTTTTGGGTAAAAAGTAACATTAGAGTTAGAGATCTTTGGCAGGACAATTCATAGTGATTTGAGTTGGTTTTTGGGAAATGAATAGTGTTTTTCTAGTTGATGAGTATGAGTTGAGTTGAATATCACTCGAGAGGTATGTGTGCACTACATCATAGAACATCTTGGGCAGGTTTGGGTTTTAACTGAAGATTTTTGTGTGAGCGCAGTGCACACCTATCAATGTAAGAATTGAAGATGAATGAATAATACAAGAAGCCA
>SNQJ01S0180704.1:0-14744 GCA_010110895.2 Picea sitchensis | reverse complement strand
TCCGAAGAATGTAATGTCTCCACTGGCGGAAGGCTTGCACAATGGAGTACATTTGTTTATCGTAAGTAGGGTACTTACGGACAACATCGTATAGTGTCTCACTATGATAGGCCATGGGGTGGCTGTGTTGAGTGAGAACGATGCCCATAACATAGTCTGAAGCATTTGTCTCGATCTCAAAGGGATGTTGTAGGTATGGTAGCGAAAGTACTGTGGATGAGAAAAAGCGATGCTTCAAATCATTGAACGCTTGTTGTTGGGACCGGCCCCATGCAAATTTTTCCTTACCACCACCCCTGGTGATTTGGCTGAGGGCCCATGCAATATGGGAGAATCCCNGAAGCTCCGAAGCTCAGTGAGTGTGGTTGGGGCTAGCCAGTCATGGATGACTTCGATCTTGGCTAGATCCACATGTACACCATGTTGATCAATGATGTAGCCCAGGTAATGGACCCTATCCATGCCAAAGGAGCATTTTTCCAAGTTGGCGTATAGCTTGTCTTGCCGCAGGGTGTGCAAAACCTGTTGAATATGTTGCAAGTGTTCGGCCCAAGTCTTGCTGTAAACGAGAATGTCATCCAGATACACCGCTACAAAATTATTGGTGAATGGTCACAGGATATCGTCCATAATCCTCATGAAAGTGGCTGGAACATTTTTCAAACCAAAGGGCATGACCAACCATTCAAAAAGGCCTTCCTTCGACTTGAAGGCAATCTTCCATACATGTGTTTGTTCTATCGGGACCTAGTGGTATCTAGACTTCAGATCAATCTTACTGAAGTATTTATCCCCCATGAGTTGATCAAGGAGGTCGTCGATTCGAGGAATCGGGTACTGGTTTCTGACTATGATTTTATTCAAAACCCGGTAATCAATGAAGAGTCGCCAAGTTCCATCTTTCTTTTGTACCAGCATGATTGGGCTCCCGCAAGGTGATGAGATGGGACAGATGTGCCCCTTGTGGAGTAGTTCTTGGATTTCTCGCTTGATCTCCTCATTCTCTAACAAAGAGCGACGATAGATTGACCCATTGAGTAGCGTTGCACCAGGGGTCAGATCGATGGGGTGCTTGACCTGGCAGTGTAGAGGTACCCCGGTAGGTGAGGAGAAGATATCCGAGTATTCTTCCACGACCTTATCTACTTGCTTCTGTTGTGTGGAGAGGTCGGTCGTAGAGACCCTGGTTGTGGTTGTGATCTTTCGCTTATTCTGAGAGCGAATCACGAAGAAGACAAAATTCCCCGTCTAAGAGATGACCTTCCTGCATTGCTTAGCAAAGATCAAGGAAATAACGCTAGGCGGGACTGCCTCAGGTATCCTGCACAATTTCCTTTTCAAAGTAATAAAACACTACGAGGCCTAGATTCATATACAACATGACGTTTCCATAAATAAGGTTGGACCAAAAGAACATCACAAACTTCGAGAGGAGCAACATCACACAATACCTCGTCTTTGAAGGGCTTGATGTCGTATGACAGTTGACACTGTTGGCGGACGCGAAGATCGCTTCCTTGGCGCAGACATCCAATGGTGTAGGGTTGTGGGTGAGGCATTGTGGGTAGGGACAGCCGCTTGATGACCTCTGTAGAGATGAGTTTCTTCTAGCTACCGCTATCAACGATGAAGGGCAGCGGGGTGCCTTTTACCCACATTTGTGAATGGAAGAGGCACTCTCCTTCTTCTAGCTCATCTGGTTCATCAGGCTAGAGCTTGGTGGTAGCAACGGTGGCACTGGGTTATGCGTCAATGATCCATCTTCCCCTTTCTGGTTCTAGCTCAGAGTCAGACTCTGCATGTGATTCAAAGGCTTTCACTTCGGCCACCAGTGACTTCTTTGAGTGACAATCAGCAATGTTATGCCAAGGGCTCTTGTGGAAGTCGCACCACTTCCCGGTATCTTTCTTTGTCTTTCCAGTGTCCTTCTTTGCTTGCGGCTTATACTGGTTGTCCTGATACTGCCCATCTTTGCTCTGTCCTTTGTTCTGTGGGTTGGGGCCGCCCTTTCCTGGCTTTTGTTGTGAGGGGTTACCAGGCCCAAATTGTCACGTCTTTTGTTTGAGCTTCTGCTCGATTTTGATGGCATATCGGTAGGCCATGCCCACGGATGAGATGTCTGGAAATTCCAGTTCATTCTGGATGTATCTATGCAGAGCACCGTGATACTTGAGCACAAGATGTCACTTTGAATCTTTGATACCCATCTTGGTGCGCAAGGTATGGAAGATATTTGTGAAATCTGGCACTGCTTGGTCTCTTTCTTGCCACAGTTTGGTCCATTTGGTATATAAGTCGTCATAACTTCTGACAGGGTATTATTGTTCAGTAATAACATCTTTGAAGGAATCCCAGGTAGATGTGACTATAAATAATGAGGTTTACTTTGTTTCCTTTCGCTCACAAAACTTTTCCCACCAATCTTTGACATGGGGGATGACTTTGAGGAGCACAAAAATATTTTTTTCTCTATTTGAGAAATTATGGACAGAAAAATACCCTTCTAGCAGATTCAACCACTTGTCTACAACATCTGCATCTATATGATCTTCAAATATAGGAATATCGAAGTTTATTTTTACCTTGAAGGGGGTGGCGCCTCCACTCGAAGAAGATGCGTCGCCTGTTGGTAGCCACCAAAGGATTTGCGTGAAACTATCCATCATCTTGTTCCTCTATTGTGTGAGGGCTTCCTCAATCAACAGTTTGAAAGGATATCATGTCCCATCATATTTCTTTTCTCCTGCCATGAGAGGTCACTTGGGCGTGTGAGAGATTTTGTCCTCAAGAGAAACAAGCTCAAGACCCGACTCTTTGTACTCTGACCTCGTTGGGGACATGCATTAAGACAACAAGGAGCAGACCGCTCTGATACCATTGATCCATATTTTATGAGTAGAACGAAATGAATACAGATTATTAACAAATTCTTAACACAAAATAACAAAGATACAGTAAAACCGGTTTTCTATTCAATAATGAAATAAGCTGAAACTATAAAATGCAGCAGAAACAAGCTTGCTGGAATGGTGGCGGCTTATCTCTAAGAAGAGATGTGACGGTTGCGATCATTCGCAAGAAGATGATTAAAATGAGGCTCTAAAGGCCTTTTTACAATAAACAGAAATGCCAAAAACCCTAGACATCCAAAAACCTAACCCTAGGAGATGAAGTGCCAAAAGTCATGTGGGCCCTGTTTGGGTAAGTTAGTACATTAACTTCCCGGGGTCGTAACTTTTGCATACGATCTCCGTTTTAGGCGTATGATAGTCCGTTGGAAAGGTATCGTCGAGGAGATTCATTTTGGAGCTTAAATAATGTTGTAGGTTACCATTGAGAATCTCAATCCCGAAAAACCTTCATTTAGGCCCTCAAAATGGCCCCAGAAGTGAAAACTGCTAAAAATTGTAAATTGCCAAAATTGCCAGAAAGTTGTTTTGAGCCAGTTGGAAAAGGTGGGTGGCCACCAATATCCATCTAGATCAATTTCCAATCCAAATATCAAGAATCAAGGATTTTACACCCCTCTTCCTATCAAGAGGCCTTGGGAATCCATCTCAATGGATTACATGTATGGCCGTCCTTCCACCAAGCAAGGCAATGATTGTGTATTTTTGGTGGTTGATCAGTTTTTGAAGATGGCCATTCTCACAGCCTGCAAGAAGATCATGACAACGACAGATACTGCCATTCTCTTCTTCGAACGAGTGTGGTTCCATTTTGGGATACCACATACCATCATCTCTAATCGGGACAACAGGTTCCTCAACACATTTTGGTTGAGTCTTTGGTCACTGTTGTAAACCAAGCTCACTAAATCCACTGCCTTCCAATCTCAAACCAATGGCCAAACAAAGGTCGTCAATCGAATGATTGTGCACATCCTATGCATGCATAACTCTAAGCATTCACATATATGGGATGAGAGTCTTCCCTATGTTCAACACAACTACAACAAGACTCTCCATAGCTCCATCGGCCATAGCCCCTTTCATGTGGGGATGGTATTCCAACCCTTGGATCCCATTGATGTTGCACTACCTCTTGCAACAACACAGATAAATTATTTTGATGTTCAGTCGAAGGCCGACAAAGCCACAATATTCATTGAGCGGATTGATCACATTCGCCAAAATGTCCATGAGATTTTGCAGAAAGCCAATGCTAAGTACAAGCAACACCATGATCAACACCAGGTACTACACAAGTTTCAGGTGGGAGACAAGGTCAAGTTACATTTACAGAAAGAACGCCTTACAAGGCCCCATCATAAGTTCCTTCCACTTCGCTATGGGCCTTACACTATCTCCAAGGTTGTGGGTGACAATGCTTTTGAGCTCAACACTCCCCCCTTTCTTGGCTTTCACATAGTGTTCAATGTGGACCTCCTACGACCATATTTTCCACCATTATTTGACACCTCGAAGATCATCGAAAAATTGACACTAACATAGCTCAACCCCAACTGCATGGAACATGCATCCACTGATTAGATAGTGGACACACACGTCAAGGGAACTCGCCAGCAGAGGATCCAACTTTATCAGGTTGTCAAGGCATGGCAGCTCCTACACCAAGGCAAGTGGCTCACCCGGAGCCAAATTCAACAAAAAAATCATCACCTGATGGGGGCACTCAATGAAATGGAGACCATTTCTTCCTAAGGGGTGAGGACTAATCCAGGTGGATATTGGTGGCCACCCACCTATTACAACTAGCTCCTTTTGACAATTTTAGTTCAAGACTTTCTTCTATAATTATTTGTAATTGTGGGTTCTACACTTTCGGGGATGTATGAATCCCTACACAACTTCCATGTGGATATTGGTGGTCGCCCACCTAATCCAACTGGCTCAGTTTGGAAGTTTTCATGTCAACACATCTTTCTGTACTTTCAGGGCCATTTTGGGGCCCTAAACAATGTTTTTTTGGCTCGCCACAGTCAAACTATAGACAAAGTCAAAGTTTGATGGCATAATATGTAGTTATCAAAAATACCTTTCCAACATGCCATCACACGCCTAAAACGGAGGTCGTATGCAAAAGTTACGACCCCAAGAAGTTGAGGTACCAACTTACCCATCGAGGCCCACATAACTTTTAACGTTTCATCTCCTAGGGTTAGGTTTTTGGATGTCTAGGGTTTTGGAATTCATGAGTAATGTTAAAAAGGCTTATGGAGCCTCATTGTAATCATTCTACTTAGACAGATGTGTATAGCAGCCGCATCTCTTCTCAGAGATAACTACCACCATTCGAGCAAGTTTTTTTCAGTTCTGCAGTTTTACAGTTTCAACCTATTTTATTTATTCAATAGAAGTTATTGTTCACTGGACATATGTTGTTGTTCTCCATATCTCTATGTTATTGTATTCACTCTATTATTCATTTTGTTCTGCTCATAAATCCTGATCAACAAGTCTTTGGATTATGTAACACTACCGACAACTACAAAATACCAAATCAATAGAGATCCAAAATCCCCCATTACATCAGACTCCCAAATATTTAAACTACGAGATGATAATTGTTTGGTTTCCAAGTCATTTCATTTATTGGGATAACCCAAACATTTATTCAATTAGTCTCATTTATACATAGTTAATAATCACCTCCTTGAGTGTCAACTACAACCCAAGTTTTGTGGTTTGAATAGTCAAATCTAACTCGGAAAAATGAACATACGGAATGCCATCTAATTTTTTTTCCCCACACTCCCTATAGTTCTTAGGAGCACCAATTAAACCCCATCTTTTCTTAAACCCCATGGCCTACTAGGACTCTAAACTTAAGTGGGAAGAGGGTGGACTTAATGAAGATGAAAGACCACTCGAGTCTAAAGTATTTGATAAAATCTATTTCATCCCAAGCTTGTTCTTTTTTAAAGCAATTGCCATATTTTCAAGCCAATTGACAACTTGATTAATGAACCTCTTGACGTATTCAAACTTGCAAAAATCAAGGTACCCCACAACTTACCTAATCTAAGAAAGGTGACTAGACAATTTCCATAAGGGTTGATGACCACTTTCGTTAAGATGATTTATAACCATTTTTGAGTTTCATTTATAAATGACTTTCCTAAACCCAATAGGGATTTGAAGATGCTTATCAACAAAGTTTCCATTTTTACATTATTATTTATCCTTTGAGTTAAACTTTATAGAAAACTCTAATGATATTTCGATGATCATCCTAAATGTTTCACTAGCTTGGTGAAGATTTATTTTAGATGTACTATCAAAATTGAATCTAACCCGTATTTTAGAGAAGGAATTCAAAATTATTAGCAATTGTTTTTCTTACCTAAATTTTTCTCTTAATGGATTAATTAAAACATGTGTTAATTCTATATTGTTAACCTTATATATTGTGAAAATTGTTTGTATATACTAAAATAGTATTAAAATTGTGTATACTAAAATTTCACTCACTTTGTAACCTTCTATGCAAATTGTTTATATGTTGTATGACTTAATCCATATAATTAATTGTAGAAGGCCCAAAATTAACTTAACAACTTAACATAAATTTGTAGTTTAATGAAATAATATTGAAATTATTTGTAAGAATATAATAGTGAGAATTTGATATTATTTGAAAATAAATATTCATTTTTATGTTCAATTCAAAGAATCTTAATTATCTAGTAATACAAATAAAAGATCCCAATATTTAGATTACATTATGTATATTATTTAGATGATAAACTTCAACTATAGATAATTATATAAAAGTTAGTGATGTCCTTTCCCAACATATTCTCTTTCTCAATCTTTAATGATGCCTCCATAGTGCATATTTTCTATTTTTTTAAAGATGCCTTCCCATTCTATTTTCCCCAAAGATGCTTTATTTAACTTCTCTCCCGTGCCATTGTTCCCTTATCCTAATCAATATGGGATTTATTAATTCAACGTGTTATGGTGAACATTGCTAATCAAACAAGATAAGAGATAGCTACTGAAACCAAACTTAGAATACTATTTTTCATCCCAAGAAGGGGATGGGATGGACACTAACTTTGAATCTAAAAATTCCAAACTTATCTGATGTGGCTTAAGTGAAAGCACTTTCTATATTTCGGAAATGCTTCAATTGGTTTTATAAATATTATTTAGAGTTAAATTACTTATATTGTGAAGAAATTTAAAAGATGGTTTCTAGAATAGTATTTTTAATACATTTATAAATATATATTTTTTATTAATATAAAATTAATTAAATAAAATAGATTAAAAATTATTAATAAATAAATTATTTCAACACAGATAAAATTAAATTTATTATAATAAATGCCAACTATAAAGCACTACCACGGGAAGGCACTTTCTCCCACAACCCGAAAATGCTAAACAGCATCCATTTTAATTGCTGGTTGAATCTTTCGTAGATCCTCTCCATATAAAATATATGGTAAACGATAGCGGAAAGCCGAATAAAAGGAAAATCGTGTTAAAACCGAGCACGCTTTACCATTTACTGTGATACAATTGGGACAAAACTGAGCAATTTCCTCGTATTTCACATCCAAATGGACCCGCTTCACCATTTACTCTGTTTTTTTAATCAATTTAACTCATCATCACCTGACGAGGCATGTTGCTTCCAGCTTAGTATATTTCCGGTATTACTTGGCTTTCAAGGCTACTAACAGCATCCACATGGTCGGCGGGCTACATGAGGACCATATCCGCTATAATTATCCTTACCCAATAACATCCATCACACGTTGGAGGGTTGCCACCTCTATAACTTCTATCTAATCTGAAGACATTTAGAAGCCTTATCCGACATCCCACGAATTCCCGCATCCTTCCCATCTTGTCCACCATTTGACTCTCCAAAAGCACCACGGTTTACTATTAGGTGAGAGAGCCCGCCTTCAGAGCGGAGTCCTGTTTTATTTGGCTGCTTTCGGTTTCCCTTAGAGTATATATATGCCTATACCTTTTCTTTTGTAACTATCGCCTGGTTCTTATGCAGCTATAGGAATTTAAGGATGGACCTGGTTATTGTAAGGTGGTGTTGAAATAAGGGACAAGCAGTTCTATTCGCTGAATCCATCAGTGTTTTTGAGATTTTGAGTTTTGCAGTTCTGGTGATGATTCTGTCCAGAGATATGGAGTTTTCAGTAACAGAATTGCACTGGGCAGTGAGATCTAATGATGTGGGCTTGATTAAGAAGCTCCTGGCAGGAGGAAACCCAGTACAGTCCTCCGATTCAATAGGCCGGACTCCTCTTCATTGGGCCACTGTTTTAGGCCATGAGGAGGCCTTGAAGGCTCTGCTACTGAACACATCCAGGCAGCTTATAGATGTCAAGGATAAGCTTGGGAGGACTTCGTTGCACTATGCCTGTGCAGGAGGTAGGACTCAGTTTGCAAGCATTTTGATAAAGAGGGGAAGCTCTGTGAATTCTAAGGACTCTAAGGGGAGAACCCCATTGCATTATGCAGCACAGAATGTGAAGGTGGATATGGTAGAGTTGCTTTTAAAGAATGGCGCAGACAAGGACGTGGGGGATTGTAATGGAGTGAAGCCATGGGATTTGGCTCTGAAATGGGGTTGCCCAGATGGATTTGAGATCCTTAGAACTGAGTCTGCTCATTTGGGTAGTGCTGCAGAGCCGAAAAATGGATCCCTAAAAATAGAAAATTCAGATAGCAGGAATGAGATTAGAAATCAAGATTTCCGTTCAGAGAAATCTTCATCCCTGGATATGCTTCTGGGTGAATGGAAAAAGGCCGAAGCTACAAAGAAAAAGAGAGAAGCCATTGATGGTTTAAAGGAAGCATTGAAGGCATGGAGAGAAGCTGAAGCAGAGGCCAAGCTGGCGAATCAAAGGAAATCAATCCATCGATCTGTTTCTGTTGGAGGCCATAGAAATCAGGTTTCTTTTTCTACATGTTTTTTGCCTGCATCATCTTCATCGGTACAACTACAGACTGTAAATAATTTCATACTGGATAAAGGATCAAGAATGATTTGTTTTTCTGCCCAACCAAATGGAAGTTTGGGCTCCCAAGCTCTCCCTTCCCAGTTTTGGCATGCTGATGAAGGCGAAGCAAAGGAGAAGGTAGATGATGTTTGGGGTTGCACGGAGTGGGAGTCCCCATTGAGAGTGCAGGAGATGAGAGCAAGCACTGGTGGGGTGGAAAGATGGGAGAGGGCAATGGAGTGGAAATCTAGGTCAAGATTACCTTCAGAAACATGGAAGGTGCCTTGGTTTCAAAGAGGAAACGATGCACCAGCTTCACCAATTGAGGCAATATGATAACATTCAAAGCTACAAATGTGGGTTTAATCTGGCCTTTACTGATTGTAAAAAATACATGAAAAGTATTGGAGTGGGTTTGAATGTTTTTCTTCATTTTCTCTCGATGTTGAGTGTGATGTGTCTGTGTGGGGGTACTTCAATAACTGAAGCAACATAAGGAAATCATGTTGGTTTCCAATTCATGAAACTGTATATGAACACTGCTATGATCTATATCAGAGTCACCCACAGAAACACAGAATGAACCTCAGCACCAGCTTCTCTAATCAAAGCCAAGCCAAGGCGAGCAAAGCGACAAATGTAGCTTTAATCTTGTTTACTGTGTGAACAATATAAGAAAAATAGTCAAGCAGTTTGAATGCTTTCCTTCATTTTCTTTGGATTTTGGAGTGTGATGTATCTGTGTGATGGTCTTTTAGTAACTAAAGTTTCAGAAGGAATCGATGGTTTTTGTTTAAGTCAGATTTCCTCGATGTATGCTATGATCTACTGAAGATTACTTCAAGAAAAGAAGGAAGCTTCTAATACAAGGAAAGATCATGAACAAACTTCCCTATCTGAGGCAGTATGAAGCTGCCCATAGAATATGGCTTTAGACTTGCCTGTACAAATTTATTCTATGTAACCATTACAAGAAAAATACTCAATGGATTTGGATGGTTTTCTTTAATTTCACTTTGTTTTATAGATTGATGTTTTCATCTCAAGAAATGACTTTTAAGATGGAACTAATGTTCCTTTTATTATCCATGAACCTGAATGTTTACATTGTTGCAGGATCAAAATTGTTGCAATCAATTTATGTTTCTTATAAAAATTGTATAATCAGACTGAGAACAGATCCTTAGCTCAATTATTTTTCTGTTGTCATTAGAATAACAAGCCAAAGAAAGCTAAGGCATGCAGAGCATTCAGTCTCTGTCTTCTTTCTCACAAAGTCGTTTTGAGTAGTGAAGACTAAATGCCAGATCCTCTTCTGCCCTAGATCCTCTGTTAATTATGTTTATGTCTTTATAAGAATAACAAGCCCAAGAAAGCTAAGGCATGGAGAGAAATCAGTCTCTTTGCTGACAAATTCATGAAGAGTAGTGTTAACTAGATGTTACTACAGCTGTCGCAAGCAGTTGAAATTTCTCAAGGAAATTATTCTGGCCAAGATGTACATTTGTAAGCACCCATTTTCTCCTTTATAAAAGTTGTGGATTACTAGAGGTTCACTAAAGCTAGGTAGTACTGTAGATATTTTCTGGTTTTTGTTAATAATTTATATACTGAAATTCAATGTTGATAGAAATGCAAACTTGGTATAAGCTGTGTTCTGTTTTGCAGCCACGACAGGAATATGCTGTCAATTAGTCATAAGGTTTCTAAGCTCGTCTTTTCATCAGATGACGTTATATGTTGCAAAGATATTTCTCTCCTTAATGCGCAGGGTCTATTTATGTTTATGGTATTGTTGAAAATTGAATTGGTAACGAGTCCTAGCTGCATACAACTTGGAGCTCCATCAATGAAGATCTTATCTAGCTGAGCGCCTGTAAATTAGTTATTGGAATTTTGTAATTTAATATTCAAACTAAGTATGTTAGTTTCCATGTTTATCCCTTTATTTTTTTCCTGTGTTTTATGGCTTCACCCTTTCCATCCAGTGGCTAGAAAGTGTATACTATGTAAAATCAGGCTTATCAACTAGCCATATCCAAAACAAACATGGTTTTTCCCATTGAATCACCATGTTCGCATATATTAATTGCTTGGGATACGGAATGGTGTTGCAAAGAGTTTCGTTCAGCATTTGGAGGTTCATATGTTGAAATACAAATGCAAGAATTCAATTTCTTTCTACTATAATGATGGACCAGAAACACTGATGCAGGAGGGCAAACTCTCAAAACATTAATATATTGGGCATGTATATCAACTAGATCAAGATTTATAGAAATATCCAAACATGCAAAACATGGATGAATCAAAGTAGTCTGTAAACTATGGTGGTAAACCTGAAACTTACAAGCATAGGTCAATATGTATTGAACATGGTAGAATAGCCTTCCTTGAGTATTATGGTGTTTCTGGGTTTTAGGGTTTTTTTGGGGCGGGGGGTGTTTTTAGGGTTTGTTTTTTGGGGGTATGAATTTTTTGGAATTTTAGTGTGGCATCTGTAGCAAGCCATCCATAAGTTACAGGGTTTGTCATGGAGTTTATCCTGGATAAGATCGCTTACTAGATCTAGTCAGGTTACAAATCTTATAACGTTTAAGTTGAGATTTGACATCGAATTTAGGCTCTAAAGAGATCTGGTAACATAGCTAAAATATTTTTTGGTAAGCTTTCCGTTGTTGCCGAGGACGTTCATGCAGTTTTTAGCTGCCTTTAAATTTTACCTTAATTCTTTTCCTTTGGGGTACTAACAGATCTCTCAATTTGAGCCTTGAGGCAATTCCATACCCTTGAAGCCTGTTGGAAAAGAAGGAATGCCTTTACCAGGAACTTGACGCTGAATTTTTCTGTCAAGGACAATAATGACGCCATGTAATAATATTAATTATTAGCTATTCATACAAAAAAATCTGAATTCTGTCTCACAGTTGTTTTTAACACCAGGATCTTCCATAAAAAGTTGCATAGTTATTTTTAACACCGGGTCCTTCCATAAAAAGTGAGCAAGCCTCGGGTATAGACCTCTCGAGCGACAGTGAGAATGTGGAAATCCTAGTAAGTAGAGACTTGCATTTGAGCCCTGACAATCTCAAAAGAAAATTGTCTGTTTCTCTCAGGGATCTTCTTTAGTCTGTTCAATTGTTGTTATTAGATGTTTGTCTAGCATTCTTTCCATAGTTTGAAAATTAAAACCTGTTTACTCTTTTTTTAAATTTTTTTCCGTGGAGAAAAATAATTTTTTAAATAGATGCAGTTCAAAAAATTGACTGTAAGAAATGAGTAAAATTACATTTCAACCACATCATCATCACGAATAAAAAGTGTATAACAATTCTATGTGCATATCAAAATTCTATTATACATCAACATCACACATTTCTAATCGAAGTACATTGCATGTTTTTGGCAATCGTATGGATTTTTCTTGAAATGCAAGGAAGTTCGTCCAATTTCAACACGGATCCCTTCCTTACTAACACGGTTTTCTGTGTATTAGTGTATAAGTTACAACTTTACCCAGGTCTGTCCCTGCCATTTGCCTGGAAAATCAATTCATGTTGTTGATTTTCTAGGCAAGAATCCCAGTATCCTGGGATGAAATCTGACTTGGTTATTTTTCTCAAAGTGTAATGACGTATATAACAATTCCCACAGTGAAGTACTATGCATCGATCTTCATGTTAAGTAAAAGTAGCTGTGAAATGAATTTCTCTACACAAAATTTAATGTTAAGCAAACCCTTTTTTCAATTATAAACTTTCAAATGACTTTTCGTCTCAGTAATCTGAAAGTTGAAGCAGAAATAATCATAGCCATCCATGATGTATTTTCCCACACTTACATTTTGTATTGTTCCTTCTTTTTTTTAAATAAAAATCTCGGATGTTATATTGCCTTGAACAAAAATTTACAGCATACAGAGTAAAATGCACAGAGTTTTAACCTTGGTAAGGGGATCCCAAACAGGAATATAGATCAACATATCCAAAAATGCTATGACGTAGTCTGTTCGACATGAAGATGGTTGCCAGAAAAGGCCAAAATAGAACGTTTAGACTAATCCAAATGGTATTAGGAACTGATGTGCTTCAGACACATTACTGAGTATGTCTACTGATAGACATAACAGAAGTTCATAAAAACACAAAAGGAGAAGAGTCCTCATAATAAAGATCCTTGTAGACAATGACTGGCATGGGCAGTGAGTGGGGCTGCTGTGAAGGCCTCTGATTGATGGCTAATTGTAATGCTCATAGAAGGCATAGATCCTCCACAGGGTCCATGCAAACCAAAACCCCCATCCTCCGTGATTGCTGATGAAGGAGAGGGTGCAACATTTGCTGCAAAGCCACTGGCATTGGAGAAAAATGCCAATGGATGGAGGTGTCCCCTTCCAATCTGGAGCTCAGATTCTGCAACCTGCTCTTTAACTTTCTTACCTTAACTGCGACAGAGACTGTGAAGAGGTAAAAAATTGCAGAGTGTGACTTAGCCACTGAAATTTAAAGTCGTGAGATTTCAACCAGCTACTTGTTTTCTTTAACTTGTTGAAAGATAGACAGCTGGTGCTGCAGAATGACATGGAGAATCTTGTCTAGAAGTTGGCTCCCCATGTTTTGGGAAGAGAAGATACTTCCCACATCGAAACTTGTTGGTGTATGCAGATGAACTTGGAAGAGTAGGCCAGGCTTATTCAGAAACGGGAAACATAAGTGCTATTCTTATGGAGGCTATCAAGAGAGCTATATTTTGGAACTTAAGAAGAGAGGTGTAACTGCATCTGGAAGGGCTCCTTGGATATGGACATAAGAGTGGGTTCCAAATGTTCAAACCCATGAGAAATGGCTTGCATTGCATCTTGTATCTACACAGTAAAACACTCTTGAAGGAAGGAGGTGTGGTTACCATGTGGGCACCAGTAATATCAGAATAAGCTGATAATGAATCCTGGGAGTAAACAACAAAATGCTTATTCTTTGAATCATCAGAGAAATGGGAATTTGTATCTTTCAATGTGTATATCCCAGCATTGACAAATGTAAGGGAATTCTCTACCACCACCCACAAACTGAAAGTGCGGTATAGTAGAAGCAATATAAGAAACACAACCTGAAGACTGTAAAATGAAATTTAAGAAAACAGAGCAATCCATGACTCTCATAATTTTTTTAAATATTATTATCATAATATTTTGTTAAGAGGAAAGTTTATTTTATAATTTGTTCAAAGCTGGGGGTAAATGAAGCGATACTTCAAGGTAGGGTAAATGAAACCATACTTTAGTTGTTTATTTATTTTTTTCTTTTTCATTTTTTTTCAAAAACTTTTGGATTATTTCTTCATGAATGATAAGTTGATTATTGAACCTAATCCAAAGGTACCCAGAGAATCAAACCAATAACCAACCTAACATCTAACTTTAAAGCAATTAAACTAACCCTCCCATTAAACTAACCCTAACCCTCTAGATTCCAATTACCTATCTATCTATATAATAATGTATTAAAGGAATCTGATTTGGGAAAGGTTAAACATTATATGAAGAGCAGGATAAGTACACATATAAGGGAGATACAGCCTAGGATATGAGATTGGTCGACTCTAGATACTATTTATGTGGGAATTTTTTTGGATCACTTTCATGGTCAAACCATGACCCGTATGTTGCGATCTCATTTGTTGTATTTGAGCCAATAATTTGAGTCCAACAAATGCGTTTGTTAAGAGCCTATGTGTCAATTAGCCTGGAACACAATTAGCAGTTGTTTCCAGCTAGAAGTGTCAATACGCTTCATCAATTTTT
>SNQJ01S0180703.1:0-19380 GCA_010110895.2 Picea sitchensis | reverse complement strand
CATCTAACTCCCAAATAACGAAAACATATAGTCAGGAAAAGCGAAATATTTTCATGGATTGATGGCTGCCTCTTCTACACTGTTGAGGAAAAGGTATGGAAAAACTTACTCAAGCATTTTCAGATCTTACCGGTCTAAGCCAAGATAGTTGGGAATGTTATCATGTATTTATAGCCTAAAAAAAAATCGCTTAATCTAGAAGTATTAAGTACAAAGGATCAATGCTGGTTTTATGTGTTAAATATAATAGTGTAAAAGAAATAAACTTAAACAAAGTTACATGAATGTGTAAAAAAATTATACAAATGCATATATGGAGATAAAAGTAAAAGAATGAACCAAATCATTAAAACACATGTGTGATATTGAAACAATAATCTAATTTTTCATTTATTTCATTATGAGATACAAAACTGAGTTCTCTCTACAAACCCCTGCGAGGGTAGGGACCAAAATCAAATTTAGAAGCCTTCGATGGGCACCATACAAAAAGACTCTAACAATCAAGAGGAAAACTGAAGCTAAATATTTGGATCAACTTGCCACAAAATGTTGTCACTTGACTCTGCAAGATATTCTTTATCAGTCATGAAACTCAATTCATGCACAAACAAAAATACACATACTGCCAAAGATAAATCATACACCTTTGAAACAAGCTGCTTAAATATGTAATTCAATTTTTGAATCTTGCTGCCTTCAATAAGATCGTGTTGTCATCAAGACAATTAATCTTTCTAGTAAACTCAGAATGAATGAAAGTTGAAAGTACCTCACTAGTATAGAGAAAACCTTATGGTTGTAGTTTTCCTTCTATTCTCTCCCCCTGTCTCTTCATCTTATTGAGCTTTTATTCCTCCTCAATAAGTTAGGGTAGTTCAACCACCTTTCTTAAGTTAATTCAAATTAACTTAACTAATTAGTTTGAGACAACTAAATAATAATAATATATAAATAAGGGTCTTAAATAATAAGTAAATAGATGAGATCCCTTGTGACTCCCAATTATTTCTTTAATAATCATGAAACATGAAATATAAAAATCAATCATAAGATTTCAAATATATCCTCGTTGTAACTTCCATATTCAAAATTATGATCAAATTTTTAAATATTGGTAAAATATAATCTGATCATATCCAAAAACTATTATATCCATGTTGTCCCAAAAATAATTCCTAAATATATACTTGTCGTCCAAAACTTTGTCCAAGTAAAATTATTGTCTTCAACATATGAAACAACATTAATCATCATCAAAATACATATTTACTATGAGAGACATTAGGCCTCTTCTCACTATTGTTCCCTTTTGAATTTTCTGTAGCAGCCTTTGGTTGGTTAGAACCTTGAGGTTGAATTGCACAAATAATATGAGAACAATCATCCTTAATATGAAGGCGAGAAGACACATATTTGGAAGATTCTTTGGACCAGCTGGAGTGAGTGGATATTCCTTTTCCCTTGTCCTACACATGCTCTAGGACATCTATTTTTAATCTTTTACTGACATGTGATTATTTCACGGGTGAGACTGTATTATTAGTTTGGGAAATTTGATTCTTTGGTGGTGGAGGGGGTAATGGGAAAGAAGTACTAGGCCAACTTTGATGATGAACAACATGCTGGTGGATAATCTCATTCCAACCATCGTTTACGGGCGGTTCTGGTCACATTGATACATGAGGGGGGAGTGGGATGTCATAAAAGTTTTTATGTGCTTGGAAGGGCGGTCTTTCAGGTCAGGGCTGGAGGATCCCTTGCCCTACTAGGTTGAAGAACCCAGCTTGGAAAAAATGGTTCAATTCTTGGGGGTCAACATCAAAATGTATGGAGAACCAAGGTCTTCTATGACCCCTCTGCCAGTATCCCCTGCCTCTGCTGAAAAATCTCATCCTGAAGCAGTGTTCCAATTAGTTATGAAAACTCTTGATAATCCATGTATCAACCCTACCTAAATAAAATCAAAGTTTGGCTCTATTATTCTCAACAAGAGCGCATGTAATCAATCCATTCATCATAATGCTCAAATCAATAATTAATTTCTATTGAATAGGGAATGACAAGGTTTTTGGGAAGATGAAGGGTTGGTAATGAACGAAAAGTGGTAGCATGGGAGGGGAACACCAGCACATACTGTTCAAGCAAAATCAAAACAATACTTCCACACCGTGGCATGTTTTCTCTCCTCTTAACCTAACACTTGCTACTCGTCCACTTCCTAAATTCAAAGAACATCTTCCTAGGTTTTCAGAAAATAACATTGTCACTACAAACGAACACCTGGTGGAATTTTCTAATGCTTGTCACAACATAGAAGCCAATGACAATGATACTTGCATGCGCTTATTTGTCAATTCCTTGGAGGGAAAGGTTGTGGCCGATTTCTTTGACCTTCCTCCTAATATTCTGTCTACTTGGGAGGATTTAATATACTGGTTCAGATCCACTTATGGGCAATCTAAAAGACCAACCGAGAAGTTATGAGAATACAATAACATTTCCTATAAGGATGGTGAAACCATCAAATCCTTCAAATTGCATTTCACTAAGTTATACAATCATATCCCTGAACTCATTTGACCTCAGAACCAAGCCGATTTCATACATTACTACAATGAATTACCTTCCCCCTACCATAATAGGCTTGAGGAAAACACCATTGATAATCTCGGTTCTGCTCTGCATACTTGTTTAGAGTATGAAGAACAACTTGAAATAACAAGTCTTCCTCATAGAGAATCAGTAAAATAGACAAACATGTCCGCCCTCTAATAGCTAGTACAAGACATGAATAATTGTATGATAGCGTTCGAGCGAAAGGGGAATGTTTCACCTCTCACCCCTAGAGCTTCATCCTCTTCTGTGCCCCCCTTTAGAAACCTGTTTGAAAATAATTTTCAGCCTAAAGCTATTTTTCCTGGAAGTTGGTGTAACTTCTATGAGGAACACCATGAGGAAGCCACATGCGAGGTAAGAAAGAGTTTCAGAGATAAGATCTTTGGTAAAAGACCATAAACTACTATCATTGTCCTAGCTTTTGCAGATCCAGAAGATGTCATGATAATCAATACCAGGAACAAAGCCTATGCTCCCAAGGGAAAATTTGATCCTCCCCGCAATTCTTCCAGCCCGAGCTCATCCTCACCCACTGCTACTGTTCAGGTTCCTAAGGTTCCTAAGGTTCTTGATAGTCAAGGAACAACTTCCCCTATCCCCTCTTCCAAGTACAATATCTTGAATCAATTGGCCAACATCAAAGAAGATGTAACCCTTCTGGACATGGTTTCCATCCCTGAACAACAGATGCATATGAAACAATTCATGGAAGGAAAAACTTATGTTGTAGCCAATCTTTCTAAAGAGGTAAACGAAGATGATTCATCTGTAAATAAAGTAGGTGTACATAACTTTAGATATCCTGTAAAAAAAAACCTTTTTACATTTCTACAAAGATTATGGATAAGATCACCCATTGTTGCCTCATTGATGGCGGTTTGGGCCCAAGTGTGATGTCAAAGATTATTATGGAAGAGCTAGTCTTGTCTTGTACAAATGAAAATGATAGAAGCATGCTCTCCTATAATAGCCTACAAAAAANAAAACAACCATAGGTGAGATTAAATATGTAACCTTAGTTTTGTGCGCACACCCTGAAATAAGGAACCCTTAGTATTCAGGTAATTGATATGCCAGTAAGAAATTACTCAATCATCTTGGGAAGAGATTGGAAAGCCTTAATGGGTGGATACCTCTCACTTGACGGAACACATTTATCTATTCCTCGAAATGGTAAAAACATTATAGTACTTAGAGAGGGAAGGATATCACCTTACATAGAGAGTGTCCCACAGTTTAATGTAAACTATATTGAAGAGGACCTAGGAGTGTACTCCATATTTGCTAAGGGGGATAACATTCCCTTGGAAGAAATTGATTTAGATGATGGCATGTGGCACATGCACTTTGATGGCTCATGCTCTAATGAAGGTAACATAGTTGGAATTATCTTGATTTCTCATGTAGGAAAAATCCATAACTTTTCTTATAGGTTGGAGTTTTCTTGCAAAAAAAATGTCACCAAATTAGAAGCTTTGTTATTAGGCATTGAGAACATGTATAATCTTGGTTGTGGTCACCTTTAATTTTTTGGGGATTCCGAGCTTGCTATGAACCTTGTGCGTAAAATTTACTCTCCTAGAAACAAGTTGATAAAAGGATACACCCAAAATGTTTGGGCACTTGTCTCAAACCTATTGTCTTTCAACATCACTCATGTTAAGAGGGAGTTGAATTCAATGGCTGATCAGTTAGTTGTTTTTTCAACCTCTCCTAATCGAAATTTTTTTCCACACATGCCTGATTGTACTTTTCAATATCTATATCATCCACATATACCTGGAAATAAAGAATCTTGGCATGCCCTCCCTAATGATGAGAACATTTGTTCTTTCATTCAATATGAACCTCTTAAGCCCAAGCAAATTATATCCATAGAAGACAACAAGATTCTTAAGGGCTCGACTCCTATAGAGAGTTCATTTTCACCGAGTGATGTAGGCAATAAAGATAAACAAAAAGAAGAGGAGTCAAGAAGAAAGGTGGGTGAAACCATCTCCTTGAACATTGGTGCACTCGAATCTTCAAGGAATGTTAAAATAAGTGTCCAATGTTCTGATAAAGAAGAAATGAAGTTGGCCAAGCTACTTGGTAGATTTCAAGATGTTTTTGCTTGGTCTTATGAGGATCTTCGTGGTTTTGATCCTGGTCTTATACAACATGATATCCCCATCAAGGAAGGCATGAAACCAGTTAGGAAGAAATTAAGACCTATCAACTCTGCATTCAAAGCAACTTTTCAAAGGGAGTTGGAAAATTTCTTAAGGGCTGGGATCATTTTTCCAGTCTACCCTGAATGGGTTTCCAATTGGGTACCTGTTTCGAAGACCACTGATCATATTAGAACCTGCATTAATTTTCTCACTTTCAGTCAGGATATTATGAGAAATCCTTTTCCTCCTCTTAATATGGAAATGATTATGCAACATGTTGTAAGGTCACAGATGAGGCCCTTACTTGGCAATTTTTTGGGTTACAGTAAAATAAAGGGAAAAGGGGCAGATGCTCGCAAAACTACTCTTATCACTAATTGGGGTACCATGACACCCTAAATTCCTACTTTCTGGATTACCTCATGCAAGTACTACTTTTAAAATACCTATACAGACAACTCTTGACGAATTGATCAATATCCATATATATCTTGATGATCTGATTGTACATGTTAAAGGGATGATTATTACCTCTGAGTTTCAAGTCTTATTTCTGGGTCCATTCAAAATTGATTTTGTCTTGGATACTAACTCTTGCATTCTAAAGGATTTATAGGGGCAAATTTTTCCTACAGTACTGACTGTTCTCACTTGAAACATTACGTGGGACCAACGTGAAAAATGCTAACACTGTTTGGATTTTCTATATACTAGTAACTTAGCTCTGCTTTCAATTTTGCACCATTTTCCTTTCTTCTTTTACAATATTTTGACTTCTTCTTTCTGTTTTAGAACATTTCCTACTGCTTTTAAATTCGGTCATTTTATTGTTGTTGTTTTAATTTTTTAATTTTTACTTATGTCATGATTTTGTTGCTTACCACCTTTTAGTTAGTTTGGTCAAAATAATATGTTGGATCAGTTATGCCATAGTGTCACTCCTGCAAGACATGTTGGTCAATAAAAATCAAGCTTACACGACTATCA
This sequence comes from Picea sitchensis, assembly GCA_010110895.2. Classification (NCBI taxonomy): domain Eukaryota; kingdom Viridiplantae; phylum Streptophyta; class Pinopsida; order Pinales; family Pinaceae; genus Picea; species Picea sitchensis. The sequence goes on along the minus strand of SNQJ01S0180703.1, from coordinate 13,621 downwards.
CATTGTTTCCCCTGAAAATCACGCTTGAAATTGTTATATGCTTCCACTACTGTCTAAAAACTTTCTTTGGATTATCTCCCACTTCTGCTTTCCTTTTCTTCATCCATTTGAGAATTTAAGAGAGCAAGTCCATAAATTTTCTCCTTGAAGTTAAGAGCCGATCCCAGTTGAACGATTATGCACATAGTGGCAAAATCCCTCATACTTAACACTTTTCATGAGTTATTCCTGAATTCCCAGTCATTTTTCCATTAAGTCCGCTCACTTCCCCCTGTTGCATAATCTTCCCGGTTATATCTGCATGACTTGCGAAATCATGAGTTCTGAGGTCTGAGTTCTAAAATGTTGAAAACAAATTTCCTTGTGGAGTCGCTTGTTTGTTAAACGATTAAAATCGCAACGAGGATTTTTCCCACAAAGTATTGCTAAAGCCTATTATTATAATCTAACAAGATATATAATACTAGTAGGTGGTACCCCCTTGTAGATTGGGAGATCAGATCTGGTTCTTATTTCATGTTTATGCTTCTATTCGACACTGATTACATGTTCTACATGATTGATGAAATCTTGGTTTTATTGGCAATGGATAATGCATGTTATGTGTTGGTTCTAATTGTGACAAGTGAATGATGGGTAAGGCATGTTATGCTTTGTTTCTATTGCTCCAAGCTCTAATTTCATGATTACAATGACCTATGATTACCCTTGCTATCTGTTCCTAGATTCATTACTATGACACTTGCACAAGAGACATGCTAGTAACAACACATAAGAGCAGTTGAAAAGATATAAAACACAATATGAATAAAATCCAAAAGAAAGGAACTATGCTACTATGTTATACGATGTTGCACTATGCATTTTGAAGTTTAAATGAATTGTTGTTAGTCCTAGCTAACAAGTTAGTGGCTACATGATTTATTGAGTTATATGGAAACACATGTGATATGTGCTATAATATGGTTGGCAGTGGTTAATGTGACATAGGGTGGCACTCTTAGAAATTAGTGGATGTTGGTTTCGATGCATGGTTTAATTGAATGAGTTAATGGATTAGTGGGCTGGCGTGTACTAAGGAATTGAATGGATGGAGGGTAGAGGCGACATGCATTTACTGCACGCCACTCCATACCCTTTCCACTGGCCATCACCCTAGCTATTTTTCAATTGTGTTCATTGTGGTTAAGCTCCGATTTTCAAGCAGAGGAAGAATTGCTTGGCCAAGCTCTCATTTTTAATGTTTTCAAGGTTACAAGTATGTATTTTCACCATCCATGAACCCGCTCTGGTTATGAAATAGATATTGGCTCGGTGATGTATGGGTCTGTGCTTTTCTTCAGTCTGACAACTGTGTAAATTTGTGATATTTTTCTAAAATGAATGGTTGGTGTGGTTTTCATTGCAATAATGTTTGAATTCAAAGTTTCATTGATCAATCTGAGTGTTAGAAGCCATGAAGGCTCTCTGTCATCCTTATTGGTCTTGGTTGAAGGGTTTTCATTTGGTCTAGATTGGTTGGCTGTCTCCACGCTTTTTATCACCATACCTAGTCGTTTTTTTTTATGGGGTTTGCTGGGTTTGAAACTGTGTATCATTTCACTTGGGTGTGGGTTCTTTCATGTTACCGATGTTTGCGCAGTGGGTTATGGTGGTTATTATGCCAAAGGGTTTGCTTGAGTTCGATTGCTATTTCTCGGCTTTGTTTTATCTCAACATTCTTTAGTTGATTGGGAAAGCCACGAGGGTTATACCCCGTGTGTTCTAAGTGTTGTTACAGGACCAAAATGAAACCTTTTCTCCTCTGTTCATAGTCTGTCCTATCATGAGAATTGTTACCCTGTCTGTGAAGTTATTGCTGGTATACCATGTGTGTGCACCGTTGGTATCGGAGGTTCTCGCCCGATGTTGGGGGCTGACTCCGATCTCCCTGTGTTGGTCCACAGAGAAAACCCTTGATTTCTCAAGCCTGGTTTTTGATAGAGGGAACCATTATGTCTTGTCAGGTATGTTATTGATTGTTATGAGTTGGTGATGTATTATCGACAGTGTTGATTACTAGCTTGTCCCTATGGATTATGTTGACAACGGTGTTGGTTTTGGTATTTAGTCACTGCATTGGTTATTATGACATTTGAATTGCTAACCCAACATTAGTTTTAATTGATCAAGTCACAACAATGCTTCGTGCATGATGCGTGGATATGTGTGGCCTTCCTACAACATGTTAGGTTGAGTTAAATGATTGATGTGATTGTGTGTTTAAATTACCAAATAGGAGCATTGCAATCGCGATAGTTGTGGTGTGGCTATCCACTGTATATACTTTGGATATTACTTGATCGCACCATCAGAGATGGTCACAGGTTTTTACACAATATGTTTTTTTTGCAATTTGATCAATTTGAGAAATGGAGTTAGGCATACTGTCATTGTCTCCCTTATTAGATTTATAGCTCAACAACGTTGATGTTTATATTCAGATTAATTAAACATGTGCAACCACATAAATTCTCTTGTGTTGGTTGAATGGTTTGTGTATCCTACAACATCGTATAAGTTGAAAAGGTGATTGTTGTGCGTTTAAATGGAAAGTTAGGATAGATTGAGGATTGTGTTTTGACTGTTCACTGTGTATTGATGATGGATATCATGCATTGTTTCATAGATGGACACAGATTCTATGACAATATGGTCTCATTACAACTTAATCATTAAATGAACTTGAGGAATGGAATGAGGTGTAATTTTAGTTTCTATGTTTGATTTGAAGAAATGATTCATGGACAAGGGTTGATGTTTTGACGAAACATATTGGAATAAGTGACTGCGTATTCATTTGGGAATTGTTCTAAAACATTAAATGGACAATGAGAAGAAACATAACTCTTCTATAGGTTGTTATGGGATGCATATTGTCTTGTTTTGGTGACACTGTGTTGAAGATATGATTACAAACAATGAGCAAGTTAATGCACATAATTGATTGAATTATACACAATAGTTTTTCATTTGATCACAATGATTATTTGGTTGGTGTTATTTCTTTTTATGTTTGAGATAGAATGATTATGGATTACTTAATTAATTTTATGAATAGTATCCGCTCTCCTCCCTATCATTATTTCACTTTTTGCTAATTATAATCCCCTCGCCTTCCCATATCCATTTTTCACTCCCTATTCCTAAAATTTAATTAAGGATAAGATAATTCTGTATTGTAACAGTTTGAAATCACAATTTCTTGGATGGATTACAACGACATGTTCCTTGGTTTACATTACAGTTGATTGTGTGTTGTCTGTGAGAAGTAACCATGTCCCCCCCCTCATTTTATCATTTTTCTCTCAATACAAAACCCTCGCATATCCCAAGATCTTTTGTTCATCCCCCTGCTCATTGACAACAATTAAACAATTTGTATGGATTGGATTGCATGAGTCTAATATGTTTCTGAGCCAAAATCTATTTCATATTTTTAAAGAGTTGTCATGTATGGTTGTTAAAGGACCTATTTGCTAATCCATTATGCATACAAGAATGATCTCTTCAAACAAAAGGATGAAAATCGAGGCCCACCATGCCCCTATCAAAGGGAAAGCCACTTCTGCCCCTTCCTCACCTTCAAATGATTTTGATAAATCTGTGTCCTTCCACATGCATTGGAGGGATGATTGATCTCATATGATCAACGAGATGAGACCTAAAGGCTCCGCACATCTTAAGGAAAATTCAGAAGGATTAAAAGGTGATAACAACAACAAGGGAAAGATTGTCTCACAGACTGGAAAATATGGATTTTAAGTTTTATTTATTTATTTTTTGTTGAGAACAGTTGACTTCAGATTTTCGGATAACATGCTTTTTGGATATATTGGTAATATATTTTGGAAATAATTTCAAATATAATTGAGATAAATTGTCAAATATGAATGTGGTGATGGGAGTCACAAGGAGGGATGTTGTTAAATTAATTACCTATGTTATGATTGTTAAAATCTAAAGGGAGTCACAAGGGGTGCCACCTACTAGTTATTATTTATTTAAAACCCTTATTATGATTTATTACTCCCCCCCACCCCTTAACTAAAAATTGGTTGAGTTATTGGTTAACTTGACTAAAGAGGTAGTTCAACTACTTCAACTAATTCTAAATTTCTTAAAGGAAAAAGGAAAGGGAGGAACAAGAGGAGGATAGAAGGAGAAGCATACTAAGGTTTTCTCTTTGAGTTTATGTTGAGATAGTTCAGTTTGCATTCATTTCTTAATTGATCATAAGCCTAATTCTTTTTTATGATAACATGGTCTTATTGTAGACATCGAGATTCATGGTTGAATTACATCATTCAGACACTTGTTTTTCAGAGGTGTTGATCTATCTTTGATAGTCTGTGTAGACTTGTCTGCTTGTGAAATAATTTTCATGATTGACAAAGGCTATTGTGCAGAGTCGAGTGGGCAACAATCTATGGCAAGCTGATCCAAATTTTAGAGTTTAGTTTTTTTTATTTTCTGTCAGAGGTCCTTTTGTATGTTTCATCAAGTACGTCTAAGTTTGACTTTGGTCCAAAAATTCTTCACGAAATTTTGTAAATAGAATGACTCTTTGACGAATTGGAATGAAATAAAGGATTGCTTTATGTCTCATATGTCTTGATTATTATCTTGGTGTCCTTACTTCTGTCTCTACATTTATTTCAACAACTGTTATATTCAGAAAATCATATAAATAATGAATTTTCCAGCAAGCTTTTATTTATAAAAAGACTATCCTAAGCACTTGTAATCAATACTTGCGAGTTAGGATATTATTTTTGATGGCTATAAACATAGGGTGACATTCCCATCTATTTTTATTTAGCCAAGAGGAATCTGAAAATGCTTGAGTAAGATCATTTCATATCTTTTCCTCAACACGTTAATTATCAGGTTGGTTCCACATAATGCTTCAAGTGGGAACCATTAGTGCTGTAAGAGAACAATCACTCTTCCAAATCCTTTAGCAGGTATGAGTTTTCACCTAGGATAAAATCGATTTTAAAAGGACCTAGCCATAGTTTATGGAACTTTGAGTGTCTTCCTCTCTCAGCATGAGCTGAGTCCCATAGTAAGACTTTCTCGTCAATCTTGAATTCAACAACTTTTTCTCGTCTGTTAAAATACTTTTTCACAGTTTCTTGCCTTCTCTTTATATTCTCTAAGGAAAAATTCCTTTTTTCTTCCAGGGATAACAATACATTTATCCTTTGGGGAACATTGGAAGAATTTAATTCTTCAATCTGTAACATCAGCCGTAAGGAGGGAAGCTCCAACTCAGTAGGAAGAATAGCCTTTTGGCCATATGAAAGTTGAAAAGGAGTACAACCTGTGTTTGCCTTGGTGGTTGTTTGATTTGCCCAGAGAACGTAAGTGAGAAGTGTGTGTCACTGGTGAGGTTTATCTTCTATGATCCTCTTAATGATCCTAACGAGATTCTTGTTAGTGGACTCGACTTTCCCATTTCCTTGAGGGTATTAAGAAAATGAAGTGAAATTTTTTACCCCTAATTTAACTAGAAATCAATTCAACTTAGCAGAAATGAAGGCTGGGCCATTATTCATAATGATCTCTAGTGGAATACCAAATCTGGAAAATATATTAGTTTCTAGGAAATAAATTACCAGCTCATCCAGTGCATGCTTAAGAGGGACAACCTCAATCCACTTAGTAAAGTAATCTGTGGTTGTCAAAATAAAAATATGCCCTGCGAAAGATGAAGGATTGATAGGACCAATAAAGTATAGGCCCCATTTAGAAAAAGGGAAATCCGGGAGGACAGGTTGTAAAGACATGGCAAAAGACGTTCTTTCCCAACAAATTTTTTGCATTTATCACAAGATCTTGTGAATTTATAGGAATATCAAAATATCGAAGGCTGATAGTAACCATTCCTAATGATTTTAAAGGCAATAGATTTAGCATAAAAATGACCACCAATGTGAATGACAAAAATTGATGATCCATGAATTTCTTGTAAAAATTTATGTGCTTCTTCATCATTCACACAACGAAGTAATAAACCATTAGCAAACCTTCTAAAAAAAAAGTCTCCTAAGATGATTTACCTGGAATATTCGAGGCTGAGTCTCCTTCTCTGGTGAGGATCCAAGTTATATGGAATTTTTTTATGCTGCAAGTAATACACCATATTTCTATACCAAGGATGTTCAAATAGAGAAAGTTTTTGATATTCAATATAAAATAGAGATGAAAGTGGATTATCCTAATCATCAAGTTCTTCACTTGGTTCAAGGTGTTGAGCTAAGTGAAGGGCTAAGTCTCATCCCTTGATCATTTTTGAAGTCATGATGATTAAATCATGCTCCTGAATTTTGGCAAGCCAATGTGCAAGTTTTACTAAAAGATAAGTTTGTGATAGAAGAAACTTGACAACAAGCAAAGGGACTCTTACCTGCATATGTTTTCCTAGAATAAAGTGGCGAACTTTTTCTATAGCCTTAACAAGAGAAAAAACATGTTTTTCAATAAAAGAGTACTTGATTTCATCATCTAATAAAAGAGTACATGTTTTTCATTTTTTTGGTCATCATTCGATAAGAGGATAGCAAAAATTCCATCCTTGGTGGCATTGGTATATATGATAAAATCTTTCTCGAAATCCGATTTATCCAAAACTGGCGCATAACTGATTGCTTTCTTAATCCTAAGGAAATCATTTTCGATGTCACTTGTCCAAGAAAAATAATGATCTTTCTTCAAAAGATTATGAATTGGTTTAACCATGACAACAAAATTAGGAACAATCCTACATACAAAATTGATAATGCCCATGAAAGCTTGGACTTCTTTCTTGGAGTTGGGCGCAGGAAGGTTTAGAATTGCAGTAATTATTTCGGGGTCAATTCTTATTCCTGAATCGAAAACAATATGACCGAGGAGCTTGCCCTTAGTGACAACGAAAATAGACTTGGAAGGATTTAAAGAAATGCCAAATTTTCTGCAACACATGAGAACTTTTCTAAGATGTCCAAAATGATCCAACCGGTTCTTTGAATAGACAATCAAATCGTCAAGATAAACTTGGATAATTTTACCGACCAGATCATCAAAAGCTATTTGCATAACTCTTTGAAAAGTGGCACCTGCATTAGACAATACAAAAGGCATACGCTCATAAGAAAATGTTCCCCAGTGTGTAGTAAATGTGGTTTTATATATATCAATCCTCTTTAGCTTGATTTGATTATAGCCAGAAAATCCATCAAGGAAATCATTTGTGACCCTACAAATTGTTGTAAAATCATTTTCATATTAGTGAGAGGAAAATTATGTTTGACACTCGCTCTGTTCAATGCATGAAAATCGACGCATAATCGGATCTGACTAGTAGTCTTCCGAACAAGTACCAGATTTGAAACCCACTCGAAATACTTAACTAGAAATATTATACCAACTATCAATAATTTTTCCAACTCTTTCCTAATAATAGCTTTGATTGCAGGGTTAACATGTCTTTTTTTTTTCCTAACTAGTTTTACCCCTTCCTTGATAGGAATGGCATGATGTATGAGAGGAGGATCAAAATCATGAATATCCTCGTATGACCATGCAAAAACATCTTGAAATTCACAAAGTAGTTCTGTGAATTTCCCCTTTTCTTCGTCAGAACATTGGGAACCTAGTTTGACAATCTTTCGAGATTCGGGTGTCCCAAGGTTCAAGGAAATGGTATCACCCACTTTCCTTTTCGCCTCCTCTTCCTTATGTATCTCTTTTTTACTTACATCACTCGACGAAAATGAACTTTCGAGAGGAGTCATGCCTTTAGGAAATTTATAGTCTTCAATGGATATGATTTCCTTGGGCTTAAATGGTTCATTTTGTATGAAAGTGAAAATTCCTTGATCACTCGAGAATACCTACCATGATTCCACGTTATCAAGGATATGAGAACGACATAGATATTAGAATGTACAATCAGGTCATTGAGGTAAAAGCTGTCGAGTAGGAGATGTTGCAAACACCACAAACCTATCAGCCATTGAATTGATTTCCTGCTTAACATGAGTGATGTTAAATGATAACAGGTTTGAAATGAGCATCCAAACAACTTAGGTATAACGCTTAAGAAACTTATTGCTAGGTGAATAAATCTTACGTACAAGGTTCACAACAAGTTCAGAATCACCAAAGACTATGAGGTGGACACAACCAAGGTTATATGCATTTTCGATACCTAACAATAAGGCCTCAAACTCAATGACATTATACATTATCTGTGCAAGCAAATTATAACCTATAAGAAAAATTGTGGATTTTACCTATAGAAGAATATAAAATAATTCTGGCTCCATTACCTTTGTTTGAGCATGAGCCATCGAAATGCATGTCCCACATGCCATCCTCAAAATCAATTGGTTGAAGGATAGTGTCACCCTCATCAACAAAGATAGAGTATACTCCCAAATCTTCCTCAAGATAATTTATGTTAGGTCGGGTAACACTCTCTATATATGGTGAAATTCTTCCTTCCCTCAAGACTCTAATGTTCTTTCAGTTTCAAGGGACCGACAAATGTGTTCCGTCAAGTGAAAGATATCCACCCGTTAAGGCTTGCGAGTCTCTCCCTAAAATAATTGAATAATTGCTTATTGGCATATCAGTTACTTGGATACTGAGGGTTGTTCTTATTTCAAGATGTGCACACAGAACTAAGGTTACATCTTTGATTTCACCTACAATTGATTGTTGCAGACTATCATAAGAGAGCATGCTTCTAGAATTTTCATTAGTGCACGATAAGCCAAGATCTTCCATTATAATTTTTGACATTACACTTGGACTAGACCCACCATCAATTAGGAAACAATGAGCTATTTTATCCATAGTTTTTACAGAAATATAAAAAGGGGCATTTTTTATAGGTTTCCTAAAATTATTTACACCTATTTTATTTACATTTGAATCCTCTTCTTTTGACTCTTCAAAAATATTGGCTATGGTAGAAACTTTACCTTCCATAAAATTCTTGACATGATTTTCACTATAACATTTGGGTCAAATTTCGATGGCGCGTTCGACACAATTTCCACTTTTGTTTTTTGGGAGAACGACAAACAACAGACCCCCTCAAATGACGTTTCACATGACGTCACTTTTCCGACACCATAGATATCGTCTCTATTGTGACGTTTCATGTGGAAACATTTCATCTCAGATTTGACTGTCCAAACCCCATATTGTCGTCGGTACAATGATGTCAGAGACATCAAAATTTCGATGCCCCATTTCGTTGGTATCCACTACATGGACGCTATGGGAGCGACATTACCATAAGTCGTAATTCTGAATTATAGTCACGCCACTCAACCGACGACAAGCTATATATCTTCGATGTATGTGCCATGGGAGCGACTTTACCATACATCGCAATTCCAACTTATAGTAACGTCGCTCAACCGACGACAAGCTATATACCTCTGATGTATGTGCCATGGGAGTGACGCTACTATACGTCGCAATTCCGATGTATAGTAAATTCTCTCAACCGATGACTAGCTATATATATCCGACGTATATTCCATGGGAGTGGCGTTACCATACGTCGCAATTCTGACGTCATGAAGGTATTTAAAAAATAAATAAATGTCATTTTTTTTTTTTTTTTTATATTTTTAAATTTTGCAACTAGAAAATTTAAAATGAAGTAATTCTCTTGTATCATCCTAATAAGGGTATATAGTGAATAACATGTTTAGTGATCTGATGAGTGAGATTGTTGTGGGTGGGATTTTCAGTTTTGATCGGAAAAGCCACTGTGTTTAGTGATACTAATAAAAACATATGTAATCATTGAATATGGACTAATACATATGATAAGCCAATACATGTTTTATTTTACCCTTGTTATATCGACTTAATGAACAAGATAGTACTTATACCATTATTTGTACTAGTTACATATGATAAGGTAATGAAACCCATATATATACTTTGCACCTATATGATTACTCGATATAAGCTCATAAGTTTCCATGGTATTACTTCACAACTTTCATATCATAACAATGTGATAAGCTTATATGTGGTGCTGAGATTAACCCTATGTGTTTATCCGTAATCAATCACACACGTTAATAATAATTGTTATACTGTACTTAAGCTGGGAATCATAGTAATCAATACGAGGATGTGGTATGTACTGGTATACACAACCTATACGTTGAATATGATAGTAAGCACTGCTTATTATGATATCTTAGTTATGGTTATTAATATGGACATTACACTCTTCTTTGTATTATAGCCGTACCAATATTAGGTAATTACAATGAAAGCCATGTAATACAATCTGAACTATATGAATAATTACACATAATACCTAAGGTTCAACATGTCACTTACAACTTACATTGGTTCTATATCAATTATATATGACATGCTTATTTAACATAATCTATGCCCTTTATATATACATTTAATGATCTATCCCTATTCAAGAAGATGGAACTCATATTGCTGTGATCATACCATATTCATACCTATCAACTTATGGTAATAGAAGTGATTCCTGGGATTTACTTATGTTTCTACATATGAGATACAAGGATATTTGTACACATATGATGTAATATTATTTCCATTCACCTATATGTGGTAATGTGAATGCCCCTTTATTCCATATTCATTGCACTCATCGGGTACATACATCACACAATAGGAGTAAATAAGGCTATACAAGTATTACTAGTCCATGCATAAGTAATGGTTACCTTATTACCGTAATATCTTACATGTTATAGTTATAAGGGTAATGATACTATCATAGATAAAGAATGGGCTTGTATTACTCACCATATAAATAGGTTCATCATAAGAAATGAAAATCATAGATATAAGTATGTAATCATACCAGTAGAAGCATAGTTAAACAAAGCATATCAATACTTATTAGTCATGTTAAATCTTTATTCGAATCACAATAATTTTCTGAATCAGACACGTCATGTTAGTTTGAATTGAACACACAATATCCATAATCAGTGTGATTAGATTCAATATGGATTAGCTTATAGTTAACAGTTGATGTCATTGCCTCAATAAGATTGGTATAATACAAGTAACAAGCCAATTAGTCTTAATATTCATACTATATCTTCCTAATAATGATACCACTCTAATCATATAGAAGCTTCATAGTGAGTTTGATAAGTTGTAGATACGAGTTATGCTTTGAGTGACATATCACGTAGTTTCCATAACAAGATCTTAGTAATAGAGATCTTAGTATGATTCCTTGGAACACATCCAGGGGCCCTAGAACACATGTAGGGACTTATATCAACCACCAAGGAACACATCCAAGGATCAATCCAAGAACTTTGAAAGGATTCCCTGGAACACATCCATGGTCGCTATACACATCTAGAGACTTATATCAACCACCAAGGAACATATCCAAGGATCAATCCAAGCACTGAGAAAATATGATCCCTTAAGAACCTACCATTTGGATGACATTTGCTTCCCAGAAGGAAGTGAGAAGATGCCTAAAGTTCCCAATGATGGATCTAATCAACTTTGGGTTTCCCCCAAATATAGTTTGCTAAAGACTAGTTCACACTTCTCATTAGCTAATTCAATACATCTTGATATCTTTTTATACAAGAAGGATGTTAAGGAAAATGTTTTTAGCTTAATATTGTTTCGGTGGAAGCTCTAATTTTTGCAACCCCATCACAACCCAAAAACTCACTCCCTTTGACCTAAGTTGTCCTCTAGTTTATGATGGTTATATTGAGTCTTTCACTAAAGAGAGGAGATGTTATAACCATTTTATTCTAATTGAGATAGATAACCATACTACTTAGCTTCCATATTGTACCAAAGGAGAAAAATTGTATTGTTGCATAAAGGAGGAACGTTTGGAGGTGAAGAGATAGTGAGATTGCAATGAACCATTTGGAGGCCCAGACATCATGAGATTGCAGTACACCCGAGTTGAAATGACCGTTTGAGGTGGAAATATGTGAGATTGTAGTGCACCTTTTGGAGTGTCAGATCATATCAGATTATGATTAGGGTTATATTCTATATTTTCTTGGAAGGGGTAGAGATCGGAAAATGCGCTACAAAGAGAACATGATTTGCATTCATTTTTCCTTTGATTGAACTTTTCAGGTATAAACTCAAAGAAAAACAGTTTTAATCAATTTTGGAGAGCTAGGGATTATGATGTCCAAAATGAACAAAAGTGATCTTTACCAGGTGGCGTGTATCATGTTCAAGTACATCCAAAATTCCTCCATTCTAATGTGACTTCCCACACATGGGAATTTGGAGATATTTCGAAGTTGCTTGATAATGTAGTTGAAGATTTTCAAAATGGTGCAACTTTTGTCATTGTGGAAACAATTCATAACCCTAGGGACAATAGTCCAACTCTTGTTTTCCAAGATAATGGAGGTGGAATGGATCTCGATTGCATGTGGAAATGTATGATCTTGGGTTACTAAGTGAAAACTAATAGCACAACTATAGGACAATATGGAAGTGGATTCAATACAAGAACGATGAGATTATGTGTAAATGTGATTGTTTTCGGTCACTTTGCTCATGGAAGCCCTGCTACACAGAGTATTGGGATCCTTTCTTACACATTTTTGAGGAGAAATTTTCACAGATGTTAAGGAATTCAGTTCTTTATGAGCATCATATTGTATATTCCCATCAATAGAGTCCAAAAGAGCTCTAGAAAAGAATTAGAAACAAAAATTACATGAACAACAAATAAGATTTCTTCAACTTGAGATATCTCTCCTCCATCGTGGCCTCTGTGGTGTTGAATAAAAATTTCCATTAAGACAAAGGTGAGGAAAATTTTAAGTACCCTACAATCCCAACAATGTACACGGGTGGTTGGGTATGTTACAATTGGTATCAGAGCCAAGATTACAACACTAGGGGTTGTATGGGCTCAAGAGAAATGAATGACAATGCTTTTGGCGTTTAGCATTTGAAAAAGAATAATAAAAAAACATGCTCAAAGACTTTCCGCCTAAAACGGTCATTTCAACTCAAGTGTACTACAATCTCATGATGTTTGGGCCTCCAAATGGTTCATTGCAATATCACAATCTCTCCGCCTCCAAATGATCCTTTCAATTTGGGTGCACTGCAATCTCATAATCTCTAAGCCTCCAAATGGTCATAATGTTCATTTTAGTAGGTTCCATTCCTCCAAATATCTTGTCACCAGACCCAGAGCTTGACTTAGACCATAACCTAGACCACCATATAGAGATAGATATAGATTTAGACGTTGGCCTAGAGCTTGATGTATACAATGACATAGACACCCCTAGCTCCATCTAAGCCTAGGAATAACTTATACTCAATCCTTAACCCTATATTAACTCAAGCCATGAGTATGATGGAATATATTAATTTTTCTTTCTATGGAAAGATAATAGAGGAAGGATTGATCTAAAGTGTTTCTCTCAAACAAAGATACTTCATGTTGAAAAATGACTAGCAAATTATTTATTAAATTTAAAAATTGGTACCTCTTCAAAACATGTGATTTGGAGTTGGATCCAAAACTTTGTACCATGATTTCAAC
>SNQJ01S0180702.1:0-19363 GCA_010110895.2 Picea sitchensis | reverse complement strand
CCACCGTTCCTGGATCCTGATCCTGGGCTCCTCCTCTTCTTTGTCCTCCAACTGCTTTGCTTGAATTCTCCTAAATCTTGAGGAAAGGCTAAAGGGTTGGGACAAAACGGATTCGGCAATTTGGCAGAGTTTCTTTGCTATGATTTTCCTCCTTTGAATAGTACCCCTACCCCTCCTTTTATAGGCTGGAAGGAGCTAGGGTTTTAGGCGAACTCTCGGACAATGTAATCCAAGTCCAGGAGACAATACATTCAAGCAAACAACGAAAAGAGAAAGGTATGTTGATAAAATTAGATATGGAAAATGCTTTTGACAGAGTCAATCACTCTTTCCTTTGCAAAGTTCTACTCTCCTTTGGCTTCTCGTCTCACTGTGTTCAGCTAATTAAAGCCCGCATTGACAATCTGTGGATTTCCCCCCTAGTCAATGGCCGCCCAACCAATTTTTTCCAAGCTTAGAGAGGCATCAGGCAGGGATGCCCTCTCTCCCCTTTGTTGTACATCTTAATGGTTGATTCCCTTAGTCGAAAGCTCACTGCTGAAAGATTAGTTGGCAACATTCCAGGTCTCAAACCGTCCACTGGAGTAGAACCTCTGAACCATGCACTCTTTGCCGACGATTCCCTCCTCCTCGGGGGAGCCTCCATCAGAATTGCCAAAGCTTTTGACACAGTCCTTAGAAACTATTGCAGAGTTTCGGGAGCTTTAGTCAATGAAAGAAAAAGTGAAGTCTTCAGCTGGAATATAGGCCAGCCCGAACTCACAGGCATCACCACTCTCCTCAGGTTCAAAGGCCAAACAAAATGGGACAGGTTTAAGTATCTCAGCCTTCCCATCATTTCTGGCGTCAACAAAAGATCGCTTTGGAGCGATGTCATCTCTAAAATCAAATCCAAAATTACTATGTGGGGAGGCTACTGGTTGACTAAGGGAGGCAAAGTTATCTTAATCAAATCCCTGCTGTTGTGGGGTTATTCTACCCTACAGACTAGCAAGCTAGGGCTTTAAACTTGCATGCAAATCATGACCCTAAGAAATAACTTTTAACCTTCTACCCCAACCTAAAACCCCTTTTCACAGGAAAACATGGGAAGAACCAACTAACCTTTTTATCGACGGTTGGTGTAGATCCTCCATTGAGCTTTTATCTCCTTGCTTCTGCAGCTGCTCCTTCCAAAAAGCGATCCTGCAATCAAGACAAAACTACACATGCATGCTATTGTTCTACTAAAGGGTTAGAGATTAAACACAAATCAAATAACGTAGATAAGACTCATGTATTTGGGACGGGAAAAGTATATTTTTCATTAATCTCAATATGAACCAACTTACAATGATTATAGAGACCGACCACCGTTCCTCGATCCTGATCCTGGGATCCTCCTCTTCTTTGTCCTCCAACTTCTTTGCTTGAATTCTCCTAAAGCTTGAGGAAAGGCTAAAGGGTTGGGACAAAACGGATTCGGCAATTTGGCAGAGTTTCTTTGCTATGATTTTCCTCCTTTGAATAGTACCCCTACCCCTCCTTTTATAGGCTAGAAGGAGCTAGGGTTTTAGGCGAACTCTTGGCCATGCATGGCTGGGAGTTCCAGTTAACTGACAAAAAACTCTTCGTCCCGGCGGAAACTTTCCTGATTTTTTGCTTTGTTAGGTAAACGCGGGCTGTAGTGGGCCAGCCAGCGTTCACACGCGTGCTGCAGAAGGCCTGCCAGCGTCCCAACGCGCCCAGTGTTAAGTTAGGGCGCGGGTTACTTGATTGAGGAGGTTTTTGAAGAGTCTGTTCAGCATGGATTTTGGCAAGGAAAGGCAATGAGTAGGCATGATGCCATGTAAGCAGGGATAGTGCAATTTAGGGTTATAACACCTGCTGTCTGCGCTTCCAATCTTCCAGGCAACTTTTCTTCTCGCACCAAGAAACGTGATGGAGCAGATCTCCAAACTTCTCAGAGATTTCCTGTGGCAGGGAGGGAAGGGCAATGAAAAAAAATGCATTTGGTGAGCTGGGAAGTTGTTAAAAAATCCATGGCAGAGGGCGGGCTGCAAATTAGAGACCCCGCACTTGTCAACTTAGCGCTGGGAGGAAAGATTTTGTGGAAGCTGATCCATGAGCCCACGCACCCGGTTAGCGTTACCCTGTGTGAAAAATACAGGCCTGACAAAACTCTCAGCAACCTCCAAAATGATAGCACAGTAAGCTTTACGCAGGTGTGGAAATTGTGCTGCAAAAGCATCAATTTCTTTAAAAAATCGGTTTACAGAATACCTGGCAATGGCAAATGAACGCATCTGTGGCTTGATAGCATCATGGGGAGAGAACTGCTGGCCGAAAACGTGGACATAACAGATCTCAGAGACTGGATGGAGAGAGCATGAGTTAACAGTTTATATGACCTCTCAAAATGGGACGAGCCTGGAGATTGGGCAGGATGGGATTTTCATGGAGTCCCAGCCCGGTTATCTCTGCAACAATCCACACTCGTAGATCTGCTGGAGGACGCCGCCCCTGTCAATAGAACCATGAAAGATAGATGGGGTTGGGGCTAGATAGGTGTATACACCACATCACGAGGATATAGAATCTTCCAGGAATCAAGAAACAACAGTCAAACTCCGGCTTTCTGGAAAAACGTCTGGGAACCTCTAGCCACACCAAAAGTGAACTTCTTCCTCTGGACCCTGGTGCATAATAAACTTCTAACGGGAGATAATCTGGAGAAAAGGAACATAGTGGGGCCTAACAGATGCGTGTTATGCAGCAATAACTCCGAAACAGCCCAACACCTATTCATGGAATGCATTTTTGCTAAAGAGGTCTGGGGACTCATTCTTCAGGACTTTCAGATTTCATTCCATCCCCAGAATTCTGTTGCGGACCTATTTGCCTCTTGGAGTCTTTTCTACCCCCAATGAATCCCCTCCAAATCTTTTTGGCGCACAATCTGGACAGTGATTCCCAAATATGTATGTTGGTAGCTTTGGTTGGCACGCAATCAACTGATTTTCAAAGAGTTGCGGCACTCCCCGTTGCAAGTAGTTGCAAAATCTAAATCCTTCCTCCTGGAAGCGGCCCAACAACAGTATTTTAAAGAGGATCCTTAGTTACTGCCCGAGGAAAATAGGTGGCTAGGCCCTCTTGTGCCTTATCCGTGTAAGCATCACCTCTCCCCTCAAACTGTCAATCCGGATTGGCGCATAAGAGATGATGATGACACTTTCCAGTCTTGGTGGCTGTCTCAAAATTTAACCACAATTTTCTTTGATGGGGCGTCCAAAGGAAACCCCGGTGTCGTTGGTGCTGGGGGGGTCATCTACTCCCCGGATGGGTCTACAAAAGACTGTTTCTGCTGGGGATTAGGTCAGAAATCCAACAATCAAGCAAAGATACTAGGGCTTATCAAAGCTTTCCTTATTGCCAGAGAAAAAGGAGTCAAAGACCTTCAAGTTTTTGGAGATTCAGAGATAATAATAAAAAAATTAAACATGGAGGCATGGTTCAGCAACGCCAGCCTAAACAAAACCTTGGTCAGATTGAAGAGAGTTCTTCTAGACTTCAACTCGTGCAAGTTTTATCACATTCTTAGAAAGTCAAACAATGAAGCTGATCAAATGGCGAACAAAGGCAACACACTCATGAAAGGACTGCTAATTGTAAACAATGAAAGTTTTGTTCAAACTCCCTGAGAAGGTT
The DNA here is from genome assembly GCA_010110895.2 of Picea sitchensis. Classification (NCBI taxonomy): domain Eukaryota; kingdom Viridiplantae; phylum Streptophyta; class Pinopsida; order Pinales; family Pinaceae; genus Picea; species Picea sitchensis. The sequence continues at coordinate 15,676 of SNQJ01S0180702.1, read as the reverse complement.
GTAAAACAAAAGCAACAGGAGTTAGTAAACTACATTGTACTAGGGGTCGCTTTGGCAAAGACCCACTTTCAATTCAGATAAATAAATCCCATACCCGTTACAGTTAATTTTTTTTTTTTTATGAGATCCCATGCAAATTGGTTTCTTATCAACTTCAATACAAAATACAAATTCCAATTTCTCTTATGTTTTTTGGTTTTTGAGTTTACAAATGATGGTATTTTTTTAATCTACCATATTTATTTAATTTTATATTTCATTTAAAGGGTTATCCCCCTCTAACATGAGGGTCAAATTCACATCTATAGTGGGAATGAAACGTTTACTCTAGAGATGTCTTAACTGGTGTGACTTTTTCCTCGAGTTGTTAGGAATAATTTGAAGATAATAATAATAATAATAATAATAATCTATTTTTAAGGTCACGGCCAAGCCAGCACACCAAATTTGGTGTATGAGACCCCCTTGTTTGTGGGACAAGGGACCCCCCTCCGCCTAGCGATTTGACTGGTAAAGTCTACGAAGGTATACATACCCTACCCCCCTCTGGATTTGAACCTATGACCTCTTAAGAGGAAACACATGTTCTTAACCATTAGGCCCACTTAGGCTGTATAATTAATAAGAAAAATAAAAGAAGAAATTTATTAATATGTTTTAACATATATTTTTAATAATTAATAAGATTTGGAGAAAAAAAAATTCAAACTCTTTTTTATTTTCATGAGTTATTATGTCATTAAGAATGAAGATTTGTAATGTTACAAATGGATTGAAAACTAGATTTAATGTCTGTATAGCTAAAGCAATCTAGGAAAAAGTGTTTTTCATCTCCTTTCTTAAAATCACAAAAAATTTGTATTTTTCTTAATAATGTTTTAGATCTAATCCAACACCCAATTTTATTATAAAATTTATAAAAACTTATTCTTATTTTCATAATATTAATTTCCTATTAATTTTCTTTTTTAAATTATTTACATTGAAAATATATTTTTAAACTTTAAACTTGAAAGTTATACAATTATACAATATATTAACTTTCTTTTATTCTAAAATTTTCAACTAATAATACAATTGCTATTTAACAAAAATAAATAAATAATTATAATCTATATGAAATACAATTCCACTACATGGTCTCACAATTCATAATCAATAGTTGTAAAAGTTTGCCTTTCGATTATTTCTCTAAATTGATATATTCTAGAAGATCTTTGTGAATTTCTATTTTAAAATATACAAATATAACTACGTTGTAAGGTATTTCCTTGTGTTGTCATCCTCATGTGGGATGTTTTTTGCCACTGTGCTATCATTCAACACGAGATGACCATCAATTCCATTTGTATCTTGGGTGTTTTTGTGATTTATATAACTTTGGTTTAAGTTTGGTCATATGTATGTATGTGATAAAAATATGTTTATGCAACCTACTTTATCACAAAATTATTGAATCATATATTTTTCTTCGATTTTTCAACATTGTCGAAAAATGTTATTCATACGAGTGCTCTGTTGTTCAACATAAAACATTTTTATTTGATTGTTTTTTCAGCCTCACACCTATAGAACATAGTTGAACATTCAATATAGTGAAACACATGCTTCATTTATTTATTTGCCATATTTTTAAATGGTGGAACAATTTGTTGTTTTTCCTAATATTGAACAAATACAAATTGCAATTTTTTATATGCATTGTATAATAGTTTAAGACATGGAACCTTTTAACGTCCATGCAAAAAAGTATTAAAGAAATTACGTCTTAGAACAAAAACTTAGAACAAACATAATCACATATCACTCTTTCATATCTACTTTTGTAAGTTTAACATCATGTCATTGCACTACAACAATTCAAGTCTAACATCATGTCATTGCACTAAAACAATTCTGTCTAACATCATGTCATTGCACTAAAACAATTCTTATCTAAGATGGGAGCATTGTTCACATATCACTCTTACATATCTACTTTTGTAAGTTTAACATCATGCCATTGCACTACAACAATTAAAGTCTAACATAATGTCATTGCACTAAAACAATTCTTATGTAAGATGGGAGCATTGTGTTTTAGATCACTTTCATAAATGGTTAAGAAAACTTGTTTTTTTTTTTGCAAAATGTAATATGTTTGAAAAACACAATCAAATGCATATGGATACTTTTATCACTTTGATTATGTGTATATGGCCATTTTTTAGGTTGGAATTATTTCTTTCTTCTTCCAATTCTTATTTCCTACGTTTTCAAAGTTTAAGTGGTTATTACAATTGTTGGCACAAGGGTAGACCCAGGGTTCAACGTTTCAACAACGCACCAACAAAACCCTAACTACCGGCCCTTTTGGAAACACCTGTGAAGTAGATGAAGTCTCACCCGAGGTAGAGGCAGGGGGGGTTGTAGGACTCAGGTGTCTACAACCAAGCTGTGACACAGATCTGTGATTACACACTTAGTAGAACACTTAGACAACAATATGCATTAATTCACAAGTCTGATTCACATTGCAGATCAAACCCTAATTATAGAACATCGCAGTAATAATAAAGATCCAGTACCTCCAATTACTTAGCACATAACATTAGCTCAGATCTAGCATTAATTCATATTTAAGCACTAAGAAACAACATCAGATCCATTCATCATACATTATAACAATAGCACTAAGCAGATAAACACATAAATAACATCTCACAAAGCACATCAAGACATATGATATACATGGTTTACCCCAGTGTAGGGCTATGACCACCAACTTCTTCTTCTTCTTTATTAGTCTTTAATCTTCTTACATTCTTCTGCTCCTATGCACAAAGCCACATAGCCAAAATCTGTAGAGGACAAGAGATTTGCGCACTGTGCACTAGATCCTCCTTCCCAAAATCAGGTCAAGGAATAGAGCCAACTCCTTACTAGCACAGAGCCTTACTAACATATCATGCACATAGCCAATCAACCAAATCTCTTACAGTGCTTGCACTAAGCTTCTACTACTTTCTACATTGCATTCCTTCCTATATATACTTTTACAAAAAGGCCTAAACATGGGTAAACCCATGGGTCGACATCCCATAACCCATTACATAAACCCTAGTAAACCCTTTGCTCGGTCCACAAGCCCACAAAACAAGCGAGATCCCGTGATCTTAGCTCCGCCTGGGCTCTCCATCTTCGACCAGCCTGTCAAAGTCCCAAAAGTGGTCAAACACGACCAATGTTTCCTCAAAATTTGGTCAAGGGCCAACAGGCCCCCAACACTCACCTGTGACTCTTCCCAAGTCACTCAGATCTGGGCAACACTCCTTCGAAGGTCTCGATCTTAGCTCGAGCTATCTCAACTTGCTGCTTCGCTAGAGCCTCCTGCTCGGAGAACTCCTGAATCACTTTCTCTGTAATAGGCCCTTCCAAACGTTGTTCCACTATCGCAACCACTTGATCCGGCTGCTAGCCTTGTCCTTCAATCTCTTCAAAAATCATGCAGGATTCGCCCTGCATCGGCTGTAGTCTCTGTGTAACTTCCATGACTCTGCTTTGGATGGAAGTGATTTGCTGCTAGACTACACGCTTCTCCTGTGATCTATTCATTTTCTCAACTGTAGTGAGTGACTTCATCTGTGCCTGGATGGTGGAGGCCTGCTGCTGCGCCTTCTAGAGCTGTGCTTCCAGTTTCCTCAGCTTTGGATCTTCTGCGAGGTGTTCGTAGGTCTGTGCACTATGATTACTTAATTGCTTACATTCTGATATGAGTGCCCTGATCCTTCCAACTACGCTCCTAGCGACTTCCTCCCTTTGATCATGCACTTCTTGTGGAGTGCTCGACACTGCTTGGAGTTCTAACTCTGTTACTCTCGCTTGAAGCTATTGAATGGCCTCTGTTACTCTTGCTTGTTACTCGTCTTCCTCTTGTTCCAATCCTGACACAAAGAAAAGTGCTTTAGTCACCGCTTCTTTGACCGCAGTCTGCTCTACGAGCAACTGGTCTTTTTCTTCCTGTATCTTCGCATTGTTCTACTCGAACTTCGCCCGAATTTCATCTTTCTCCTTCTACACAACTCGAAGTTTCTCTAAGACCTCCTCCTTTTCTTGCTTCAAGGCTTATGTATCTTGTTCCTTTTCTTCTTGGACTCGCTGAAGTCGAGCCTCTGTTGCATCTGCTAATCTTCGTAATTGGGCGGGCTCATCCCCCAATTCTACAATCTTGGACGAAGAGGGCGCAATAGGTACTGCGCGGCTCGAATGGATGGCTTACTGTATCTCCTTTGGCTCCTTATCAATTCTTTCATACAACGTCTCCTGTTTTGCTCCATATCACTGTAAGATATCCTCTAAAGCATCCTCCACAACTGCAATGATTAGATCAACATCGTCTTCTGTGAGTGTGGACTTCATCTTGGGATTATTGGTGCACGTCTTCTTTCTTGCCGAGGGTTTCTGTGGAGAAACCTTTCTTTTCTTCGATGTTTCAGCCTCTGTAAGGGGATCCTTCGGCGTTGTAACTTCGCCTTTGTCTTGATTTTCTCCTTCTTCCCATCCTCTTTCTTGATTTACTTCATCCCCTCCTCCTCCTACGGGTGAGTGAGGCCCACTTTCCTCCGAGGCTATGTCCTCCTCATCAATCTCTATGTTCTACACTTCCTCCTTTTTCTTATTTTTCTTTGCGCTGCTTTGCCCGACATTCTCGACCTGGGTGCCAAGGGGCTTCCAATGATGTCGGGGTCAGAGAGTTCTGCATCGTCAACTGGTACAAGGAATTCTGTTGGAAATTCTTTGGTGATCTCCTCCATATCTTCGTCGGTCATCTTATAGTAGGAATGTAGCTCCTCCTTACTCTCATACCTGTGCGCAGTGATATAAATAAAGTGTCGATCTGCACGGAACTTCGCTAGTGGCCTGTACTGATGCAATGTGTTCGGGGTCATGCGTGGAAATGCCTCAATAGCATGCTTCAGTTGTTGGTAGTAGGCATGGAAGACAGGGTTCGATTGCCACTACTTCAACATATCATTTGTATACCACAAGGTGGCGAACCTCGCGACCAACGGTTCTGATGGCTCAACTTATGGAAATGTCTCTCCTTTCATCATCTGCCAAGAACAAATGCGATTAATACCAATAGCCAACTAAAATGGAATTCATATCCCTGATCCTGCGCTTCACGATTGTCTTTCTCGAGCTCATTGATGAGGTAGCTCTCCCAGTTCATTCGCATTCCTTCTACACACTTTCCCATGGGGTCCACTACGAATCCAGTGACCTGTTTCGGACGATTCTTTCTAATGAGATTGCCAACTATAAGCTGACAAGCTAAGCACACTGGGCCATCTTGGATGGAGGCTACCTTGTAGCCTCTCTTTCCCATTTCTACATCGCCATAATCCTCCTTTATGCGTTGTTCTAGGGAGCGATCTGAATTCTTCCCTAGGTAGAACCACTGAGGGTTTGGTCCCTGCATGCTCAGTCCTGTGATGAGGTGGATCAACACTAGATCCACAATGATGCGCCTATCGATCCATAGATATCCTCTGTGATAACATGACAGGAGGAGTTTAATGCAAGCATTAACCTCCTGATGTCAGCCAAAGTGAGGGATCTTCATCACGTTCAGGATCATTGATTGTGCGAGCTCCTTAATCCATGGCTGGGAGACTATGCGCGACTTCTTCCCAGTCATCTTCATCAAATACATATGTGGTGTGAGCATCGCGTAGTTCTTCCTATCCCCAAGGTTAAAATCGCTATTCTTCAGAGCTGGGATGTGTCCTAACTGGGGTCCAACTACGCGTATCCCCTTCGGGATGTACGTAGTGATCAACATGTACTCAAATTCACATGAGGTATTGTCCCGGTTAACCATGCCAGCCAAAGACAGTATGTACTTTGGCAAGACCGACGAGATCTGCTTCGCGTTAGCCATATCGTCGCGGTGCTTGCTTCACTTCTCAGTTGCAGTCTGACTAGAACGATGTCTAGTCGAGGGGGATGCTTGCAGTCCTCCAGTCGATGATGCATGTATTCCTACTGACATAACTCTTTCATCCATGATCTCCACGAGAATCTCCTCCACATACTTCTCTAACGCGTTATGTTCACCTGACATTCACACTTGTAACCAAATAGATCAGGTAGGTGAAGGGACAAGTGAAGTACTCAAACTGATGGCGAGGTCTTAGAAATCACAGTATGATACAATGGGTTCTTTGTTAGCTTGAATATTCACGGGTAAAAAAAAGTGGTCTCGACGCAGTGTTCAATGGGTTAAATAAACAAGTGTTGTAACAGATTCCTCCAATGGGAAGGAATGCGTCCATCAATGTGAATCAGTCTGTTATGGCACGGTATCAATGGTATTTCTGTCAATAAATGTGTTTCTATTCGTTCTGGAGCATTATTCTAACGGTCAACGTGCCTCCAATGGTCATATAGCTTCGTCGTGGCGAAGTCCCATTCTGCGTTGTTCTGCTATTCCGGTGAGGTTCAAGTTCTGTAGATCTGCTTTCTGCGAAGTCTTCCTTCTATTTTCTGTAGCTTCTTGCAGCTTATCTTTATTCCTATTGAGCTTCCTGGCCTTCTTTCCTGTGATCTGAGCTTCTCTAACAATTTCTAGAATCCTCTTCCCATTTTCATTCTTATTCTCTCTCGTTGAAAGAACTTCACATTGTTGATGTGCTCTTATAGAGTCTGAGGTTAATGTCCCTTCTCTTACTATTTCTGGGGTGGCTATACTTCTTTCTTTCATGGAAAGGTTATTTAAGCCTTCCCGTGTTCTTTCAACTTTGTCAGCTAATTCTCTGGTCGTCTGTTGCTTCGACTTATCCTCTTTTTCTTCTATTAGTCGCTCGATTTTTCTGGTTATGAAGTCCCTTAGTTCTTGTTTTTTTTGTTTTGTAGCTACCTCCTCTTCTTTTCTTCTGATCCGATCCTTCTCAATCCAAGTCTTTCCCAATAAAAGTGGAAAAAGGGCATTGTTCTCAACAAATTTAATGACTTCAAATTCTTCTTCAGTCGATGTTCCATGAGCAATCATAGGTATATTAGTAACTATCCCACATAGGGTTATCATCTTTCCTTTAAACAAGCCTATCCTTCCCAATGAAGGTATCATAGCAGGCTTTACCAAAACTTCCCAAGTGCTTTCTGGCATAATATTCACGTGTGTTTCTTCATCCAATACACATTCTATGCCAAAGTCTTCTATTCTTGTAACTATGCGCATTTTTTCTTTCAAGATTTCTAACAAACTAACATCTTTATGGTCATCCATTGCTTCTTTTAACTGTACTAACATAGTCTGATCTTTCTCTGATTCTTTCTTTTTCTAGTTCTCTAGCAGATTCTTAGTTTCTTGACCTTCTTCATAGTTTTCTTGTCTCATGTTCATCTTTTCAACTTTAGCAATCATTCTTGGGCAATCCTCAACCTCATGACCAATAGATTTACAACAAAGACAAATAGGACCTATACCAGGGAATTCCTTAGTAAGATGTCCCAGTCTTCTGCAATTATAACACAATGTTATTCCTCTCTTTATTTTAAATGATGCCCAACCTCTCTTGTACTGTGCATTTGGATCACAGTGTTGGACCTGCAATCTGCAAAAAATCTTTCTAAGTTCCTGCATCCACTTATTAGTCCAACAATTCTTTATGTGCATAGGAATAGCATATCTTTCTTTATTTCTATCAAATTTATTCAGATCAACTCTTTCTTCTAACTGTGCCCTAGTTTTCAGACTAGGACAAAATATATCAAACATACCTAGGTTCATACTTTTGAAGAAAAAATTTCCACTTATCTTACCCTTACCAGAGCACAAATCTTTAAGATCTTACCTCTTTCCTTCAGATCCCGTTTCTTTCTTAGCACAGAGCTTCGCAAGTCAAGTAGAATACTGCGCACTACAACAATATATCTACGCATAGAGATTTTTCTTTTCTTTAGTTCCCAACAATCATCATTTCAGGTCCCAAAAACAAAACCATTTGTTGTCACAGGGGTAGACCTAGGGTTCAACACTTCAACAACGCACCAACAAAACCCTAACTATCGACCCTTTCGGCAACACCAGTGAAGCAGATGAAGTCTCACCTAAGGTAGAGGCAGGGGGGGTTGCAGGAATCAAGTGTCTACAACCAAGCTAGGACATAGATCTGTGATTACACACTTAGCATAACACTTAGAAAACAATATGCATTAATTCATGAGTCTCATTCACATCGCAGATCAAACCCTGATTATAGAACAATGTTGTAATAATAAATATCCAATACCTCCAATCACTTACCACATAGCATTAGCTCAGATATAACATTCATTCATCTTTAATCACTAAGCAACAACATCAGATCCATTCATCATACATTATAACAACAACACTAAGCAGATAAACACATAAATAACATCTCACAAAGCACATCAAGACACATGATATACATGGTTCACCCCAGTGTGGGGCTACGTCCACCAACTTTCTCTTCTTCTTTATTAGTCTTCAATCTTCTTACATTCTTCTACTTCTGTGCACAAAGCCACAGATCCAAACTCCGCAGAGGACATGATATCTGTGCGCTGCACACCAGATCCTCCTCAAAATCAGGTCAAGGCACAAAGCCAAATCCTTACTAGCATAGAGCCTTACTAACATATCATGCACATAGCCAATCATCCAAATCTCTTATAGTACTTGCACTAAGCTTCTACTACTTTCTACATTACATTCCTTCCTATATATACTTTTACAAAAGGCCTAAACATGGGTAAACCCATGGGCCGACATCCCATAACCCATTACATAAACCCTAGTAAACCCTTTGCTCGGTCCACAAGCCCACAAAACAAGCGAGATCTCATGATCTCAACTCCGCCTGGGCGCTCCATCTTCGACCAACCTGTCGAAGTCCCAAAAGTGGTCAAACACGACCAATGTTTCCTCAAAACTTAGTCGAGGGCCAACAACAATTCACTACTAAAACTCCATAAAATATTATTCCATGCAATTATCTCCTACCAATAGAATCTACATTTTAAAAGGTTTCCTTTAAGTTATTTCATCTAAATTGGTATGTTTTATAAGTTCTTCATGTATTTCTGTTAAAAAAAAAAAAAAACCTTTCTTTGAAATCTTTTGAAGTGAATTTTTCATTCAAACATGACCTAGATACCTTTCTTGCATATGTAAAATTGACATAGGGATGCACTCTGAGGGACTAGAAAATAATGGAATTTGTAAATACATGACACAAGAATATAACTATGAAGTAATATTTTAAAATTTCCACTCACTACCATTCCGCCCCTCCAATTATGCATGACATTCATGCTTTTATTTGGGAATTTTTTTTCTTACCTCTATTGAATACACTAGGTCGTTAGGAGTTGGGACATACATACATTCGTACATACATNAAAGTTTGGGGAAAACCCCTAAGTAATTTCCCTCATTTCGAAGATGGTATCCAGGGTAAAACCTAGAATCTTTAGGGCACAAGACCAGTCAACAATAGGGCTCAAATCCATTACAATGATATACTCATTAAGAGCTCAACATGTCACTTACAAGAATTTAACCTAGGTGGTGAGGAATGGTTGTTATATCTCTCTGTGTGTGTGTCCATTGGATGTAGCTTGGGTGGTTGGGAGGAATGGTTGTTATCCTCCCCACCCAAGTTCAATTTCTTGTAAGTGACATGTGATTCCCTTAATGGGTCTATACGATACTCTTGTTGTTGAGTATGTTTCTCCTGTTGTTGAGAAATCAATATCTCGCCAATTCTAACCTCCCCATGTTCTCTCATGGATTTCGGGGGGGTTCCATGGACGTAGCGAGCTACTGGTCTTCGGTGTCGTGAGCCACATGTAAAAAAATGCATGTATGTATTTATGTATATGTATATATGTATGTGGATGGAATGGAGCTTATCATGTATGGAGAATTGGAGGAAGTGGAGAAGAAGGTAAAGGCGACTTAGGGTTTCAAGGAAAAATATCAAAGCAATGTCTCCCCTCATGGGGATTGATAAAGCTATCTATTTTAACATAATGGATTATGGACAAATCCAAGGAACTCATTCAAAGAGCATCGATAGGGTATATTTGTGGGAAAGATATTAATATTTCTCTGTTGGTTCCTTGTATCAACATAGTATGGGAAACAATGGCTAGAGGTAAGGTCCATATTTCACCTCTGCAATGGGGTTTTTAGTCTTTTTTCTTTGAAATCAAAGATATTCGAAATATTGTTTGAAAGGAGGCCCATGGCTCTTTCACTACAATGGGTTGGTTGGATTTAAAAGAATGAACAAACACTTTTAACTCCAACTATTATCTCCAGGAATAGATCTTCATATGGATGTGGTTTCCAAGGTTTCAAATCCATTTATGTGTTGTTAAAGTTTTGAGGATCACTGGAAAGATGATGTATTTTATTACTAACCTACTATGAACACCCTAGTTTTCAAAGGGGTGTCTCGGATCTTGGTCAGGATGTCCACAAATGACGGTCTACCGAAGGAACTCATTTTCCAAGTAGAAGGGGTGAGAAAGTTCAAATTATTGACTACGAGGATAACCCATTTTGGTGTTGACTCTGCCTTAAACATGGCCATATTTAAAGAGATAATTCCCTTAGAAGGATAATGTTTTTAGTAAGTGGAAGCCCTCTAAGTTCTATGATCCAAAGGGGTTAATGAGGGGAGCCATTTCTTCAGTTGATTGCTCTAAATTGGGAATTGTATAGTTAGATGGTCGAGTGTACAAATATGTACGACCATTTAGCTCAGATCCTTGGATAGGGACATCCACTGGACAATAATTTTTGATGGAGAAGATAATTTCTCAAGAAGATAAGTATCGTAGACCTATAGTATGCCTGAATTTTTCTTTGCAACTTGAGTTTCTCCCAATTCTATTTTGACACATGAGGTCGTGTGATACTACCTTGCCTTGGCCAGAGAGGCTTGGCTAACCTATGCCTACTAGTACCAAACTACGCGTCTTCACTTAAGGTCTACCCATAACTTCACCTTAAGCTAGAATATGTCAAATTAAACTAATTCCTAATCAACAAAGTTCAAAATTTATTTTTTAATATATTCCTTGAGTTCAACTTATATTTCTCATGCTCCCATCTATGTAAGGATTTTCTCTATACTTGCAGTGCATTGAGATGAGAGTTAATTTGGTTTGGTTCATAAATATGTATATATATTAGTTTTTTTAACAAAAATCTATTAAATAATCTATTAATGTTGAACATTAATTTTATATTATTAATTTATATTCCTTGAGTTCAATTTATGTAAGGATTTTCTCTATACTTGCAGTGCATTAAGATGAGAGTTAATTTGGTTTGGTTCATAAATATGTATATATATTAGTTTTTTTAACAAAAATCTATTAAATAATCTATTAATGTTGAACATTAATTTTATATTATTAATTTATATATTAATCAATATTATTGTTTATAACATTTATGTAAGGGAGTGGTGCTTCATACTAACATAATGGTTAATTGGTTTTGTTATGGATATGTTTGATTCTTAGCTTCCCACCCCCTTTGTGCAAGAAACAAAAATATCTCATTGGCAGTGTTTAGCAATGACCCTTTCACATTCCTTTATAATAATAATAATCAAATTTAAAGTCACAACCTAGTCAAATTAACATATGAGACACCTTTATTTGTGGGATAATAAACTCTCTCTATGCAACAATTTGACTACTTAATCTATGAAGATGTACATAGCCTACCCTCTGAATTTGAACCCATAACCTCCAACAAGTAAATACATAAAATCGTTCATAATATGACTTGTCTAACACCCTTACCATTCCATTATTTTAATAATAATAATAATAATAAAAACAATACAAAACGACTACTTTTATTTCACTTAAATTATTATATTCTATAAAATCTTCTTTAAATGTCCATTTCCGAATTACTTTTATTTCATTTAAATTATTATATTCTACAAAATCTTCTTAAATGTCCATTTCAGAATGTAAAATATAGTTATGTGTTTCTTTCTAAAGATAAAACATAATTCCACGTCATACTCTAAACGTTCTATGTTTCTACCTTTTTTTGGGCATGTTTTTCAATGAGTTTTGCCTAAAATATGGCAATAAATTTAGAAGGGTCGCTGGAATTGCATACTACATATTTTGGGTGCGATGTATGCATTCAAAATCGTGATTTAAACACTATAAAATTGAGATTTCACCAACCAATCTTCCCACTAAAAACAAATATATATTGAAAGTTGAGAGGAATAGGAGATTTTGGTTGGCACTGCTACTGGAGTTGTAAAATTGCGGAATTTTGTTTCTTTACTCACTGTGATGTAAAGTTGTATAATTATATCGACATAGTGTGCACTGAGGATGAAACACAATTGTAGGGGAGGAGGAATGTAACGTCCCCACTATAATCCCCAGTTTAATTAATGTTTAACATAGATATAATATGTGGCTACAACCAAGCGATGTATATGCGAAATGCATTTCGAAATTTTAATAATAAAAAAGTGATGCCAAATGCTAAGGGAACATGGATAGAAATGGGGATTGAATTAATACACAAGAGAGGGGAGGGTATAGGATAATGTCTAAGAGGTGTCCAAAGGGGAATTACCCATGTCTATTAATTTCACCCACATTCCTGAATTTTATTACCATTATGTTTTAAACTCTATTTTTTGATTGAGTGTCCCCAAAGCCAATCATTGAATGCATGTAAGAGGGTGGGTGTGAGAAGTCACATCCCATATTTATTGGGAGCATGGGGGTTGAGTACAATCATCTTGGGGAAGTGTGTGAGTCAAGCAAGTAATCCAAGGAGAGGAAATTTGTATGGGCATCTACAATAGTTTTAGACATTTAGTTTTTGGGGCATGAACAATAAGTAGAGAGAAGAAAAGAGAGTTTGGAGTTAGAGCATCCACGGAGGGTGAATTCTAGAGAATGATGGAGCATTTTTGGAGCATTTTGGACCTGAAGACTGCAGAGATAGGTTGTAAGGCCTGAAGAGTGAACTCCTATGTGAGGTTCACTACAAAAACAAGTGTTGTTGTTGTTTGCTAGTAGTTTTTCTAGCAACGAGTACCCTTGAGTTTCCCAGTTGATATATTCCTAGTTACCTATGCTTGAGAGAACCTGATAAACGAATGGGATGCCTGAGGGACTAAGATCAGTGAAATAGTGCATTCCTTGGTTTGGGTAGGTCGAGAGGAAGAGAGATGGTGGAAAATTGGGATAGTTGTAGGAGAATACCAGTGGGTTGTCAGATTTATGAGTTGTGAGTGGACAATGAGAGACCACCCTCTTTTGTGGATTTCTAGCCCCAGCTCGGGGGTGACCTGCTGTTGAGATTTGGAACAAAAATTATATAGTTGGGTGGAACATCCGTCCCAAGCAGTTGGTTGCACAACATAATTAAAAGAGAAGTGTTTTATTTGTCTACATGTTATATTTATGAGTTAAATTGTTGTGCATGAACTTTGTGTATTTGGGAATGATTTATATGATGTTGTGTTGAATTATTAAACCACATTCATGTTGTTTTTACATGATGTAGATGCATTTGATTTATTGCAATAGACAACAATTAGTATAATTTTTTTATGAGTATTCCACACATAGTGGACCTCAGCTGGGTTGGGGGACATTACAAAGAAAAACATCCAAGAGTGGTATTTTGTGAGCATAACAAAGGAGGATGATGATTCTATAGTATCCATTTAGGACACAGTGCCAAAAGACAACTCCATAATGAGTTCACATTCCTTTGTATGTTCATTTCATAACCGAAGCAAAGAGAATAGAGCATAAGCCTCACCTTCTAGATGTATTTTCTCCTATATTGGGTTTCCCGAATCAAATCTTGTGTTCATTTGTGTGGATGGTGTGTATTTGTGCCTATTCTTTCATTTTTATATTTTAGTTTTTCTTAAATTCAAGACATAAGACAAAGATAATAAATTTGGGATCTAAGGAAATAAACGACATAAATCTAAGATTTCAGAATATTATAAGATTTGTGGTGACAAACTATTTCAATAGAATATCCACGGTATTTTCTAGATCATAAAGTCTAAAACCCAAAGAGGTAAAAAACCTAAGATTCAAAATTCTAACCCTAGGAGAAGGGGTGGAAAAAGCACTGTGGGCCTAAGTGAGGATCCCGATTGATACATCAAATTATTGAGACTGTAACTTTCACATACGATATTTGTTTGGGGAATTACTTAGACCATTACAATTATTATTCCAAAATATATGTGTTTGGAAGGCTTGGGAATCAAACATTTCCATCCATGTCAGCTACAAAAATGCATGCAAAGTTCTTGAAAAATGCACTAGAAGTTCAAGACTGAAAAAATTGCTATAGAAATGTGAAGGTGTAGATGGGTGGGTGCCCCCCTATATCTACATGGATTAGTTGTCCCCCATTAAGAAGAAATGCTCTACTCTCTTTGAAGTACTATAACTATATTCTCCACAATGAAGTGCCTTGCCACCCCACTATAATGAACCTCCCAAATAAGATTATTATGCTTGATTTAAGGAAGACAAAGAAGGTAAATGGCATATAATTTCTTTATAGAGATGGAAGTTTGAAACTATTTTACCTACACCCAGTGTTTGATACATAACAACGAAGTGGGGATTTATATCATACAACTGGGGCCACCTAGAAGTATTGTGTACACAAGGCTTAAGCAATGTGGTGAGTGCCACAATTGGAGGTCAGCTAAGGTAGTCTACAACTTAGTCGACATTTCCCTTATTGTACTAAATGTTAAAGTGGAATTTTTGGAGGTACATAGACCACTTTTGATTGTGCTCATTCAAAAAATTTCCCTACATCTACATGAATTGCAAGGGCTTATGGTTGGTATGGATGATCAATTCCTTTTTGAGAATATATTGCTTCCATCTATTGACATGCTTTCAAAATGGAGTACACATTCTTTTCATAAGTTGGGTACTTGTGAACCATGTCAGAGAGTGTTTAGTTTTGATAGGCTATTGGATGTCCATGTTGAGTGATCCAGGATCTTTTCATCGAAGTGACTTATAAATAATTGTATTAAATGAGCATAAATTAAAGTGCACCATTAAAGAGGGAAAAACTTAATAATGAAGAGACATAAGAATCAAATCTGAACACAAAAACTTAATAATGGAGTTCGTCCATGGTGGACTACATCTCCGGGTCCTGCTCTTAAATGGGTAGGCCTTTTTATTAACTCAACAAAAGAATTTAGAGAAATACATAAGTATACCTCATTCTGGAATCAAGATGCATAATCTTTGCTCAGATCAGAAAACATACAACACCATTGAATTTGTGGCATTGAATTACCCAAAATTGTCTGTCTCCACGCTTAAATCCGACTCTGGCACTCCTAGGAACAAGAGAAACTATGTCTCGATTTACGTGCCCTGCAACCTATAATAAATGCCAAAACTACCTCGTAAAGTGTGCTGATCGTACCCTCACGCGCCTCCCCTTCAACACTAAGCAGATTCAAAATTTAAGTAATATTTTGGGCATTGTAAACAACATAGGCCATTGGCCTAGTGGTTGGCAGAGCATTTGTTAAGGCGTAGATAGGGGGAGGTCCTGGGGTCGAGCCTGCAGGCCTCCTCTTTTGGGTTGTTG
>SNQJ01S0180701.1:0-19363 GCA_010110895.2 Picea sitchensis | reverse complement strand
AATTCCACATCCATTTTAGGATGATAGAAAAAACTAAGACATTTAACTCCAAAATTCTGGACTCTAAGCCATCGCTTTAAGATAGATCACTTCATCCATGAAATTCAAACCTGCAAAAAAAACAAATTTCAAAAATTAAAAATTTACAATTCAAACATGCGAAATAATACAGAATTCAAAAATTGTAATTAAAAAAAAAATGGCATACATACCAAAAGAGTTAAGTGTCATCCTCCAACATACTCTTTTCCACAAAATATATTGTAAACATATTTTTCACCAAATATAATTTAGACATCTATAAAAATAAAAAACATAATAAAAAAACAAATAACACATATTATCATATATACTGTAACTAAATATTAAATAAACAATAAAAAATAATAACATAACCAACCATAGTTAAACAAATTTAAGATCTAGTTACTCTCTAATTAAGAGTACATGATTTAAACAATTTGTAAATCTTATCTAAAATATTAAAAAAAATTAAAGAGAAAAATTATGTTCTTGGTAAAAAAAAATTGAATTAGAGTTATATAATAATCTGAAAATAAATATAGAACTATGTATGAAGAAAGTTCACAAATCTCCATATTAAGTTATTCTTCCAATGAAATATTTATCTCCTTGTGGATAAAGTCTCAAATCCTTCAGGTGAAATTCTCCTTGTGGATAAGGTCCCAAATCCTTCAGGTGAAATTCTCTTCCCAGGTGATGTTATTGTGTTCTTGGTAAAACAAATTGCGAGTTAGAGTTAGACAATAATCTAAAAATAAATATAGAACTGTGTATGAAGAAAATTTACAAATCTCCATATTAATTCATTCTTCTAAAGAAATACTTATCTCCTTGTGGATAAAGTCCAAAATCCTTCAAAAAATTATCCTTGTGGATAAAGTCTCAAATCCTTCGGAAATTCTCATCCCAGGTGATGTTATTTGATCATATTTACATAACAATAAAATACTAATCTCCTCAACAATTAAATACTTCTCTCTTCTTCTTATGCAGTGGTCATATAATCAAATTCCACGATTCCCTTTCAAACTAAATGACTCATAAATCTCCACATTAAGCCATTCTTCCAAAAAACTACTTATTAGCTAAAAAAGTTCACAAATCTCCATTTTAAAAACCATTCTTCCGAAAAATACTTATCTTCTCTTTCTTTGGTGGAATATATGTTCTCATATAATCTTTCATGTACATGAAGAAAACAAAAATATGAACATGTATATTAAGTCATTCTTCAAAAACAATTTAAATGGGATGTATTCATATTAAATATAATGAAATCCTCTTTGAAATTATGTGAGCTAGCTCACATATACAATATGTTTGAGCTTATTTGTAAATCTAATTGAATGTTGGTTTTTATGATTAGTAACCAATTTTGTTAAGAGTTTGACAATACCTTGGCAAGAAGGAATTCACTTTGTTGTATGTAGAAAACACAAATTTTTTCATACTACGTCATTCTTGGACAAGAAAGCAAGGAATGCAATCGAGGAAAATTTAGAAACTTTATCTTTTCTGATGTGGGATAGAATCTGTTCTCAAATATTCAAACATGTTCAAGTTCAAAATTAGGTATTCATCATGATCTAACCTTAAATAAGTTTGAATGTACACAATTTAAGACAATGATAAACTTATTTAGGGGTTCTATATATTTCAAAATAATTGATCAAAGCGTTGAATATGAAAGACTAAACTAAAAATTTGAGAAAACAAAAATTTGATAAAAGTCAAGAACATACATTTATGAATCATCCTAAATGGACACATCCTTCCCTAATCTGGGTGTTTCCTCTACTTCCTCAATCCCAATCTCCCTTCTGAGCACACTCTCAAGTACTCTCTTCTCCACATTAGCCTATATAACACATTTCAAATTTGAAAATTTGAAAAATTATATTTAAATGATTATAACACATTAAATTTAAATTCTTTTAAGACATTAAATGATACTTGTGAACTCCCACCCTCTTAAAACTCTCCCAATGAGAATTGAGACAAGCTTACCCAAATAGTAGGAGATGGAATATAGATCTGTGAACAACACAACTAAGAACTAAATCTAGGATTCAATGTGTTCACAANCTCTTATTCAAAAGAGTGGATATTGAACAACTATTAGAAAACACATACCTGATTCAACCCATCCAAATGTAAACTTGTCGAATCAAGTCCCCTACCGACTAGAGATTCATTTAACATATCTCTAAACTGCAATTAATGGAAAGAAGAACTCGATTATTTCTATAGAGGCAAAGATATCTAAATCTATAACTAGAAGTAAACTATCGTAAAATGTGTCAAAACTTTTCTAAATAGAACACACACCAATCTGTGGTTCAGGTCATCATTCTGAATGACTTTCTTCCAACTATCCTGAAAAAATTTTGCATACTCCAAAATATCTTCTGCTGACATTGTATCTAACTCCACATCTATTTTATCAACAAATGTGGCTCAGGAATTGGCTTTCACTCGCTGATGCTTCATGCCAACATCAACACCATAAAAAATAGCTTCCAAATTTTCCCCGATTGTAGTCTTGTCCTCTTTGCCAAATTTTGATGTAGCCTGGAACTCTGAAAGTGAAGAAAATGCTCCTATTGGGCGAGGTACTAAAGTTTGTGGAGGCCTCGTCAATGCCACACTTCGATATGCTCCTTTGCAATCATATGTACATCATTTACCAGTCCCATAATATTTGGACGATAGACTAGTATAAACAGGGTCCATGTGCAAGAAAAACTCTTCAAAAAAGTGTCATGCAAAATAGTGTGGAACCTCATCGTTCCACGACAATTTCCGATATGCCACCAAAAATTTGTTATACAAATGTCTTGCAAAGTTAGGGTGCTTAAAATATTGCACCTTCAACATCTTCTGCTTTGGGCCCTCTTTGAAACTGAACATGGAAATGGCGTCTTCTTTTGAAACTCCATTTTTTACTGCCTCCCATTTATCAGGACCCATCACCTCTGACTTTCGCCGCCTCATTAGATTAACAAAACTGTCAGCGGTTAGACCCATCTTCTTATATGCATCCATAAAGTTTTCTAATGAATGAAAAACAATTTGCAAACTTTGTTTTATCTTCCGAGGGAGTTCCAAGACCACCAAATCTTTTTCCAACCTCTTTTTAACACCTGAGCATCGCTCAAGCATCATTGCTTCAGTATTCCCTTCCCAGGGAAGTTCATCACCAACATATGAAGGATAGGTGGGCGTAAGTGTAATATTCTATTTCTTGATAATGCGACTTTCTAAATCCACCTTCACCCTCTACACTAGCATTTGAATCTTCATGACCACTCTCATTGTTGGCTCTTGCTCTAAATTGATTTTCTACACACATTTGAAAGTAACTTCAAGTTTAACCTCACATAAATTTAAATACAAAAATTATAAAAAAAAAAAAAAGTTAAGAAACTTACGAGAAATATTTTATTGTCCAGATCTATTCCCTACATTCCGGTGTAGAATTATTGATGCATGTAACATCACTCTGGTATGGCGAGAAAACTTATTTTTTTTAGGACACTTTCTTGCAAGTGATGCGGATTATTATGCTATTAAACTTTGATTTTGATTATGAAGTGTTATGGGATGATGACATGTTGTTTGCAACTTTGACATAGACATGTGCTATTGACTCAGTTTTGCACTAAATTAATGCGGTTTTGGATCTTAAGGATCGCGAGAGCATTGATAGAACCTTGAACTCCGGATTGAGTCAAGAAGTGTGCCATTGGGGTTTGATTTTTTACTATGATTTTAGATGCATCTGATTAGATGATATGATGTGGATATGTTCGACATGATTGTTGATGATACATCTTCGACCATGGTTGGCCGACAGGACTCACATATGGAGTAAAGGGTCATGCATGACTACTATAGATGTTGAGGGAAAGGTGTGTACAACAACCCTACCACAACCTAATATCACTCCAACTGTGTATCTAACTATAGGTTAACGGTTACCTAATTCAAGAAGATCGACGATGCCATGAGGGAAAACTGAGAAAATCACTCACGAATATTCCTAAGGAGTGCACAATAAGGCAAGGGCCTTATTGCTTAGAATCCTTAGTCTCCCACAAGTTCACTGGCAGAGTGTTGACTCTAGGGTTTATTGATGTCTACTAATCAGTCACCCTTGGAACCCGTGGTACATCTTGAAGAACGCGTCATATGAGGAACAAATTAGGTGAAGTGGCACCCTTGGAGCACCTAGATAGATCTGAAGAAACATTCATTGATGATGATAGAAGGATGAACCTAGATGGCACTAAGGCAAATGGCAGGGTTAAGAAATTTTAAAACAATTTCCCTATTTAAATGTCACCTAGTCTGAGAGCTTAAGTACTAAGTCTAAAATTTAAGCTAAGGGTAAAATTTTGTCTACCTTCCCAAAAAATAAAGAAATAAAAAATATATATATTTATTTATTTTCTCATATGTTAAAAAAAAAAAATAAGAAATAAAAAAATATATATGTGTAAAATAAAATAAATAGACAAAATAAAATAAAATAATAAAATTTAAAATAAAAACCACTTAAGTAATAATTCTGGTCTTCATAAAATTTTGTAACATGAAGGGAGGAAGAAATTAAATTATTAATAAGAAATAAAATCTGTGGATATAAAAAGTCAAGAGGGAATTAATTATTTTATCAATTGATAATTTAAAAGATACTAAATTAATGATAAAAGGGAAAAGGGGTTATAATCCTCACCTACCTTTTTGAGTCATAAGTAAAAGGGGAAAAAAGGAAAAAAAAAAAAAAAATAGGAAACTAGGGAAGGGAGGTAACATAAAAAGGAAAAAGGGGAACTTAAGGGAAAAAATAGGAAGTCAACGTAGTAAGGAATCCACATTTAAGAGATTTCTAATTTTAAACTGATTTAGCAATATCATAATAGGGAAAGCCTTTAAAACCTATAAGGGAATCTAGGGACACCTAGGAGTGATTCTAGGAGTAACTCTAGGTGGGTGAGGGAAATAAAGATATTTACTTAATTAAATAAATTAATTAATGGAGGAATGTAGGGGATGAGGGACACTTGTACGAAGAAGAATTTTTAGGAACTTATTTTAAAAAATTTAATTAAATGGAATTTTAGGAAAGAGAGGAAAGGGAAAATTCTATATAATGAAGGAAGGAGAAGGAGAAATGACCATCTTCTGTTTGCATAACGTTACGCTGCAGAAATATCGACTTGACTGATTACTTGTGGGATTTGGGATACCCAGCTCGGAGAGGGGTGGTAGCTCGGCCTTGTGAGGCGAGCTAGGAGCTAGACATAATCTTTGGATAGTGTCTGTGGCCCCTTTGCAGCTCGAGGGGCTAAGGGGGAAGAAGAGTACCCCTAGTGTTGGCTAGGAGGTACCGGTGTAGTCTCAACGGTCGGTGAGCGGAAGTTGCACAGAGCACGCGGACAACACTCAGAGCAGGCAAACAAGCAATGGTATGCTTTTGGTTGAATGATAGAATGTTGTAGGATGTATGATTTAGATCTGTATGTGTTTTAAGTAGGTAAATTGATTGTCTAGTGCCATGACTGAATTTTTATAGCCTAGCTAAATGATTGGTTGATTGATTTCTGTGACCTTCGTATTCCCGCATGTCGTGAACGCCCTGTGATGTTGATTGTGACCCTTGCGAGTGTTTTCCTTCATCCCTAGCCTACCAGTCCTCGCCTGAGCAGTCGGCCAAGAGCTTGATCTATGGTCGTCACCTTAGCGTTAAAAGACCTATGGATCTCAATGCCCTACTTTTCTGTGTGAGGATGGCAAGGCAAAGGATGAACTCATCCATCTACCTCTATTGTTGTTCTTGGTTGTTTGACTGTCATTGCGCCTTCTGGTCATTGAGCAATATTTCTAGTATACCATTCCTCTCCGCTACCCGCTTTTACCCTCTGCATTTTGTTTATCTCTGTGATTTACCATTTTGCAGACAATGATTTACCCTCTTATTGGAATGCGACCTTGACACGGTTTAGACTGCGAATTTTCCCTTCTCGACTGCAAATTTATTTCATTGGTTAACATCTTCAGTTATTATTTGTCTGCGCTATCAGTTGGTTATTTAGCTGCATTTATCTTTCTGGCAGTGCTATCAGTTTTGGGCAGTGTTATCCTCAACCCTTGCATTAGTTTAATTTGTACTTAAGTTACTTAAACATAAGAACTCTAACATAAAAGTGTAGATCATTTTCAGACTAAGATCTGCACCTTCTAGCCTGCATTTTTAGTGAACCCAAATGCCAATGAAATCGTGGTTTTATGCCTTCGAATTGTTACAACGAAACCTCATCTAGCGTTCACTTCAAACTTCGATACCTTTTCACGGTGATTGTTTCTAACTATGTTTTGAACCAGCGTTATGCCTGTTATTGACTGCGCGTTACCCCTTTTTTGGTCATCCAATACCATCTCTTGACCATCAGATCATTCTATACGCTGATTTTATTGGCAATCGTGTAAAATCTACATTTATTTAATTTATGGATTTCGTCTATTTTACTTAAGCCAATTCCCTCTACCCTTGTGACTTCTTGCGAGATGTCAGTGGATTCAGTATGCCATTTTTCACCTTGTTGACAGGGTTAACGTGACTTAATCATGGTGGAGCATTGTCATGATGTCGCGGTGCACAATGTTTTTCATCTGGGAGGATAATGTCCTTAACCAGAAGGGTCCATCACATGAATTCAGCTTGACTAATAGACAAGTAGCACCCGAATTTCAAAAGAGAATTTACCTAATCGTATTCATCCATCTTGTTTTTAATAAATGACACTGTGTTTTTTTAAGATGGGAGACTAACTGATAGCTCTCTTTGTCCCTTAACTCTCTTATATTCTTCATATAATATTTTCCACCGCACTTCTGATCCCGTCGATTTTTATCCTGTGAACTGTTCAGAGTCTCTCTTTTACCAATATCTAGTTCAATGGTACTACGTTCCATTGAGAGTTACAAGGAATTTGTCCTTCTCATTGTAGCTTCTTCCTCTTGAGGGTTTCATTGTAATCAATGAACTGGCAGTAAACCTTGTAAAGCATGACAGAATCTAGCAGCAGTGATAGTCATTGGGCAGCAAATTTAGTGGCAGTAAATTCTTAGTTCTGAATCCCAAACATTTAGACCAACCTCTCTACCTGTGCGTCTTGCTAAAAGGGACAAATCTACACATGTATGCCTTGTTGATTGGAACAAAGTCTACACCTGTGTGTGAGTCGATGATGCAGGAGCATCTCCAACATCAAGCAAGCTAGCGCGGAGAAAATCAGACAGCTGGAAGGAATGCTAGCACAAATTTTGAAATCACCTTGAAGTTATTGCACCATCTTAAATGAAGCCATTAAGAAGAAGCGCAATTGTAAAATGTAAACGGACCTTCAGTGATTTTCTCTCGTCCTTCGTAGGTGGAAGGCATTTATAATAGTTAATGTAAAGTAGATAGAATTTTATTCTAGATTAGACAGTTCTAGAGCGCAAGAGGGAAACGAGATATAGACACACTCATTGTGCATTGTAACATTATTGAAGAAGCATCGTTGTAGAGAGAGCAAGAGCATGCAGAGAGCTATGTAAGAACACCCATGTACAGATATTTGGATTAATAGAAAGAGTTGATTCAAATTCATGGTTTCGTGTCTGTTCTCTGTGTACTGATGTTGAATTGATATGCTCATGAATGTTTGCTTCCTGTTATACATTTGCTTTATATGTTGTGTATATGATTTCTTGTTGAATGTCTGAAATCTGAGAGGAAAGGGTAATGGAATGAGCTTCAATTGTTTCTCTGTATGAGCAAGAATTCATGCAAGGAGTGCAGCTGAATCGTCCACAAGGAGTGCGTTGACAAAGGGCTCAGGTAGTTTAGCTTTTGTTTTCATCTCCACAAAGGTGTAGTCAGGCACAAGAGCCATCCAAGGAGTGCGCAGGCCAAGTGAAGTCTCAGGGTTGCGAACCTGAGTGAAGCATTCAAAGACTGTTGCTGCAGGCGTGCGCAGGGTCGAAGGAAATTTAGCACTTGGAAGTGTCTAAAGGTTTCCACAAGGAGTGCGTGCAAGAGTCTTCTCTAAGACTCAAAGTTGAAGACAGTTCAAAAGGATCTGAAATCTTCAAAGGGTTGTTGAAGGCAGGAAAAGAGGACAAGTACCTTGAAGTTTGTAAGAGGCGTCATAAGTTTGCGCCGCAGGAGGACAAGTTCCCCGGAGAGAAGCATCTTAGTTAGTTGTGTAGAGATTATCAGAGGAAGAGACGGATGGTTGAAATTCTCTGAGGAAAATTCACGAATTTCCGTGAGATATCATATCTCACGGAAGAGAAAGTGAGTTACCGCGAGTATTTCATAAGGTTCAAAGTTCAGGAGGGGTAGGACCGTAGATCCAAGCCATAAGGGCTGTCGGATTTACACGCGGATACTTGTATCGGGGTTTCATAGGTTGAAGACCCGTAAACTTGGCAATGGGAATCGTGACATCACGAAATGCGAAATCCCAACGACTAATAGGATTCTGTGGGCCACAACAGAGTCAACAAGTGGACAGGTGGCATGCCATTTCAAAGTTTTGTGGGGTGAAGTCCCAAACTCATTACATCAAGATTTGCAATACCGCAAAGTCCGAAGTACCGACATGGTTGAGGTAGCGTTGAAAAGTCAATCGCGCGAGGGTATCGAAGTTTCGACAAATCGGGATTCAGGAGTCGAAGAGACGAGTTGTTCGACATCGTGATCGTCGAAATCATGATAGGTAAAATATCAAAAGGAAAAGGGAAAGGTCAGCGTTGGCTATATCGAGATTCGGGGATTTGAGAGTCCAATGCTTGACCATTGGATTCACGAAGTTGCGAAGTCCGATCTCCCAAGTGTAAAGAGGGGATCCTATGAGAGTTTTTTGTGGGTACAAATTTCCCGATAGGGAAATAGAAGAGCCGTTAGAGTTCTTTGGGCCATGGAAAAAGGAAATATCCTGTGTTGACGTGGACCTTTCGACCTACGGGTTTTGAAGGGAGCGTGCATCGACATCATCAGTTTGGTATCAGAGCGCAGAAAGGTTCTTTTATTTATGTAGCAGAGAAGAGGAGGATTCATCATGCCACCAAGGAGAATGGATAGGCAAACACTCAATCCGCTAGAGGATAGGGAAATGCCGAGAAGAAGAGGCAGTCAAATGACAGATCCAACTATGGAAAGAGAGATGCGTGATCTAAGAGCTAGACTTGAAGACATGGAGACAACACAAAGACACACAGTCAGTGTCGGGGATCTTAGTGTTTCTGAAAGTGAAATTGAGGCTGAACATGAAGCAGAAGTTGCAGTTGAAGATGCAGCAAACAAACATTTGATCAGAGCTATTGCAATAATGGGTGCAAGAGCGAAGATGGACATTCCAGTTTACGAGGGAAATCTAGATGTAGAGGATCTTCTAGACTAGATTAGATCTCTAGAAACATACTTTGACTATGAAGATGTCGAAGAGGACAAGAAAGTCAAGCATTTTGTCACAAGATTGAAGGGACATGCAGCATTGTGGTGGGATGAACTACAAGATGACAGACGCTAGAAAGGCAAGAAGAAGATCAAGAGCTGGGACAGAATGATCATGAAGATGAAGGCGAAATTCATCCCTAGGGATTATCAAATTACTCTGTTCAGAAGGATGCAGAACCTGAGATAGAAGTTGATGAAAGTGAAAGAATACACTGAATAATTCTATAAGCTGAACATCAAGGCAGGTCATCGGGAGAGCGATGATGAAAAGGTTGCCAGATACATGAATGGTCTAAGATATGACATTCAGGATGAGATGAGGATGGTAACCATACGAATGGTGGAAGATTCTTACCAAATGGCTCTAAAGGCTGAAGAGAAGATGAGCCGAAAGCAGAGTCAAAGAGGTCGAGGCAGAAGTCAGCCCAGAGGCAAGTCAGTTGCCCAAGAAAAATATCAGAAGCCCAAAGAGGACTGGAAGAAACCTCAGACTCGAACTAAGAGAGGTGAAACCTCACAGAGAGGGTAGCATACTGAGCAGAGAGGAGATTATGCTGACAATAACACTTTTCCTCGTACTAGAGGTAGAGGAAGAGGAAGAGGTGGAGTAATAACATGCTTCACATGTGGAAAGAATGGGCACAAGTATTACGAGTTTCCAGATAAAAAGAAGGAGAGTGGAGAAGCTCACATTGCCTAAGCACAGAGGCAGG
Source organism: Picea sitchensis (assembly GCA_010110895.2). Classification (NCBI taxonomy): domain Eukaryota; kingdom Viridiplantae; phylum Streptophyta; class Pinopsida; order Pinales; family Pinaceae; genus Picea; species Picea sitchensis. Next base: position 9,115 of record SNQJ01S0180701.1, on the reverse strand, counting down.
ATGTTGAGGCAGAAGATGTTGAAGGCGGAAGATCGTTGATGATGCGAAAAGTCCTTTTAACACTAGAGAAGGAGATGGAGAGTTCAGTCCAAAGGACCAGACTTTTCAGAACTTCTTGCAAGACCAAGGAAAGGGTATGCAAGGTCATTTTGGACAGTGGTAGCACAGATAATCTCATTTCTATGGAGATGGTAGAAAAGATGGAGCTGGAGACGATTGATCATCCAAGCCCATACAAAGATTCATGGCTACAAAAAAGACATCAGGTAATTGTCACTAAACAATGTTTGGTTGAATTCAAGATAGGAGGATATAATGATAAAATATTATGCGATGTCATTCCTATGGATGTTTGTCATCTATTTCTAGGTAGACCATGGAAATATGACAGGAATGTGGTTCATGATGGGAGAATGAACACATACACCCTGGAGAAGAATGGGAGGACTCACATGTTGCTTCCAATTAAGGATAAGGAGGTGAAGCCTGAAGTAAGCAACATTGTACTTCTCATGAGTGGGAAGGAAATTATTACAGAGGTTAAGAAGAAGGAAGAACCACAGTTCATTGTGGTCAGAAAGCCTAGAATTGTTTTGACAAGCACTAGGGTAGATGATTTTCTAGAAGAAGTTCAGGAACTGCTGGAAGAGTTCGCTGACATAGTAGTGGATGAACTACCTCCTTCGTTGCCACCAATCAGAAGTGTGAGCCATCATATTGATCTCATACCAGGAGCTATTTTTCCAAACAAATACGTGTATAGATTGACGCTGCAAGAGAATGAAGAGGTTAAGAGGCAAGTCCAGGATTTATTGGACAAAGGTTTGGTCAGGGAAAGCTTGAGTCCATGTGTTGTTCCAACAGTACTCAATTTGAAGAAAGACAAAGGCTGGAGGATGTGTACTGACTCAAGAGTGATGAACAAGATAACCATTAGGTACAGATTTCCATTTCCAAGGATGGATGATCTGATGGATTGCTTGAGTGGAGCAAAGTATTTTTCAAAGATTGATTTGAAAAACGGTTATCACTAGATCCACATGAGAGAAGGTGATGAATGGAAGACAACATTCAAAACCAACGAAGGGTTGTATGAATGGCTTGTTATGCCATTTGTCTTAACAAATGCACCAAGTACATTCATGAGGTTGATGAACGAAGTCTTGAAGGAGTTCATCGGAAAATTTGTCATAGTGTATTTGGATGACATACTGGTTTTCAGTAAAATAGTGGCAGAGCATCTTAAGCATTTGGCTACAGTGATGCAGAGGTTACAGCAGGAGAAGTTGTTGATAAACATGAATAAGTCCCCATTCATGAATATGGAGCTCATTTACTTGGGATTTATTATTTCCACAGATGAGTTGAAGATGGATCCAGATAAGGTGGAGGTAATCAAGAATTGGCCATCACCAAAGAATGTTTTTGAGGTGAGAAGTTTTCACGGATTGGCTAGTTTCTACCGAAAGTTCATCAGGAATTTCAGTGTAATTAGTGTAGAAATGATGGATACAGTGAAGAAAAGACACAATTATTTTCAATGGACAGAAGAGGCTGAAAATATTTTTAATCTGTTGAAGAGAAAGATCATGGAACAACCAGTTCTGGTGTCGCCGAATTTCCAAAAAACATTTCAAGTGAAATGCGATGCAAGTGGATTTGCAATAGGGGCAGTCTTGAGTCAGGAAGACAGGCTGATAGCATACTTTAGCGAGAAGATAAATGAAACGAAAGTGAAGTACTCCACTTATGATAAGGAGTTCTATGCTATTATCCAGGCATTGAAGAAATGGAGACATACTTGATCCTGAAGGAGTTTGTATTGTATAGTGACAATCATGCACTGCAGTTTGTGACTCAACAAGAAAAGTTGAATCAGAGACATGTCAAATGGGTTGAGTATATGAAAAATTTCACTTTTGTGATTAAACATATTTCTGGTACTACTAACAAAGTTGTTGATGCTTTGAGTAGGAAGTGTTTGCTGTTGCAGGAGTTCAAAGTCAAAACGTTGGGTTTTGATGATCTGAGGGACATGTACGCTGATGATCAAGATTTCAAGGAAGCGTATGAAGAAGCTAAGAATCCAATTCTCAGGGATAGAAGCCAATGGGTAGAATACATGATCCAGGAAGGGTTACTGTTCAAAGGTATTCAACTATCTATTCTGAAATGCTCCATGAGGGAGAATTTGCTAAAAGAGAAACACAGTGGAGGATTGGCTGGGAATTTTGGTCACGACAAGACGTTCACAAAGCTGAATGAGTCATACTTTTGGCCGAGAATGCAAGAAGATGTCAAGAGATTTGTAGACAGATGCAAAATTTGCCAGCATTCGAAGGGAAGGAAGCAGAATCCAGGGTTTTATCAACCATTGCCCATACCTGAAAGGCTGTGGGATGAAATTAGCATGGATTTTGTATTGGGGTTGCCAAGAATGCAAAGAGGTTGTGATTCAATCTTTGTGGTGGTGGATAGATTTTCCAAAATGGCACACTTCATTCCATGTCAGAAGACCAGTGACGCAACTCACATTGCGAATCTGTTTTTCAAAGAAGTCATTCGACTTCATGGCTTACCAAGGAGTATAGTTTCGGATCGAGACACCAAGTTCATAGGGCACTTTTGGAGGACCTTATGGAAGAAGCTGGGAACTAACTTGTCATTTAGTTTGGTTTATCATCCTCAGATGGATGGACAGATAGAAGTAGTGAACAGAAGTCTAGGAGATTTGCTGAGAAGCTTGGTGATAGAACACCACAGCCAGTGGGACAACATATTACCACAGGCAGAGTTTGCTTATAATGACTCAATTAACAAGAGCACAGGGCAGAGTCCATTTCAGGTTCTCTATGGCATGCAGTGGAGAGGAATTTCTGAATTGAGGGATTCAGAACAGACTGCAACTAGGAGTGCTAGTGCAGAAGAACTCGCAGAGGCGATGAAGCAACTTCATAGCCAAGTGAAGGAGCGATTGCAGAATTTGAGCCAGGAATATAAGCGCAGAGCAGATCAGCATAAGAGACAACTTCAGTTTGAGGTTGGCGATCTGATTCTAGCACATTTGATAAAGGAAAGGTTCCCAAGAGGAACATATAATAAGCTGAAGATGAAGAAAATCGGACCATGTAAGGTCTTGAAGAAATTTGGGGCAAATGCTTACAAGATTGAATTACTCGATGGGATTGAAATTTCTCTGATATTCAATATCTCAGATTTGTACCCATATAAGGCTGAGGAAGTAGTGACAGGAAATGAGCAGCCAGTAATCCAGTGGAAAAAGTAGATGCCAATTGCAAAAAAGCTGCAGATGGAGCGTATACTGGACAAAAGAGTGAGCAAGAGGACCAGGCAAAAACAATATTTTGAGTAGTTGGTCAAATGGAAGAACCATCCAGTTGAATATGCCAGCTGGGAGAATGAGGCGGAGATCCAAAGGCATGGACAGACCGTGTGTTGTAACAGATATCAAAATTGACTGTGTTGCCCAAGGTACAAATTGGTTCTCATTCATTTACATTTGATCATGTATATGGTAGCACTAGATCTCCTTCAACACCCATTTTTTAAGAATGTGTTGCTCCACTTATTGATGGTTTGTTCCATGGAAACAATGCTACGATTCTTGCATATGGACAGAATGGTTCTCGTAGGACATATACCATGGGCATTGGTTATGGTGATGGTGGTGAAATAGGAATTATTCCTCAGGTTATGGAGACAATATTCAAGAAGATTTAAATCCTAAAACATCAAGCAGAATTTTAGATAAGGGTTTCCTTCGTTGAGATTTTGAAAGAAGAAGTACATGACTTTCTTGATCCTAATTCTCCATCTGCAATAGGACCTTCGGGGGTTGAAATGTCGCAATCAAAATCCACTATTCACAGTGCCAAGCCACTGAGACACTAATTAATTTGCCCATCCATTCATAAGTGATAAATTCTGATACAGTCGGTTAGAATACATGGGCCATGCCCAATAAATTTGGTGTTTTTTGTTTCAATCCCCGAACGCCAACAGACACTTAAAAAAGAAGGTTTGGGTAGGCTTCTTTTTGGAGTTTTGGGCTATCAAGAGTATCACAAAATCGATGAGTAATTATATGAAATAAATCTACGGCGATACCCATGTAGCTGGACCTACAATGGTGTAAAAATGAAGAGACACAGATTGTTCTTATCCCATGCCTTACCATGATGCTCTTCTCAAATCTTCCCCACCATAAATTTCTCAAAATTAATTCTTCACCTTCAACTGATCTCGGTTCGAACTCCAAGAATTCATCCTTCCATCAGGTTGCGTGTTTGACGAACAGTTTCCTTGCAGGGCTCAGCCCAGGGTCTGGTAGGCCACAAAGCCCTGATCAGGATGTTAGCAATATCAAGGTGGAATCAGAGGTTCCATGGCCAATATTTGAATATCCCTCAGATTATGGAGCGAAGAAATATTTACTGAGGAAAGCTACAGTCATTGCAAATTGATCTTGCCATTTATATTCACAGTTTCTAGTCTTGGATATCAGTGTTCATGAGATTCGTGAAGACGAGTTAATTGATCGGTCTTCTCTTACATACATGAAAGGACCCGAAAACCTTAATTCAGCATCAGTTCCGGTGACCTTTGGAGGAAATCTCGATGTGAATGAAAGGAAAAAGTATTTTAATTACTCTGAAGGGATGGAATTGGCTTGTGGTTTTGCCAATCACGGTAGCCTAGGGTTCGTTGTGTCTGAAGAAGACAAAAATGCCATGGAGCAATGCATGGGCTTGATGGTGATTTCATCTATATTTGGAGCCTATGAAAGGATTAGGCAACCCATGCATGTTAGGAGAATCACTGCAGAAAACATATGTCAGAGAGATTGCACTGGCGGGACTGACATGCTGTCAAGGGCCGTTTTAATACATTTCTCTCGACCAACAATCCAAATCTTTCATCCTTGACTCAGCAAGCAGAATCGTTTATCACCGATGGTCGCTATCTTGGAGAAACATTGGATCGTAATGGACTCCATCCTGGCCATTTCTATGTAACCTACAGTGGGCGAGTTATCATGGCAAGTGAAGTGGCATCCAGATCAAAGGGTTGTTTCAGTGAATGAGTTATTGGCATCTAGATGGCAAAAGCTAAATGACAACGTTGGCGTCGAGTTAATGACATCTCGTGGGATTTTTTCTGATAGCTACTGGTACTGGCTTTCTATTGGAGCCCTGGTGGGATTCAATATTTTATTTAACTTCTTATACACGCGTATCTGAAAAGAAATATAGTTGATCCTATGTCATCCATGGGCCATCCCGTGACTGGAGTTATTGATGGGGAATTTGAGAATGCTTATCTTATCGTTGTGATGGTTGGCTCGGAGAAATTAAGAGGGGTTTTGTATGAGATGTCGGCCTGGAAGAAGGAATTCAGTTCTTAGGCCTGCTACCGGAGGCCCAATTTTATGTGAACATTTACCGTGAACTTCAGCGACTCTGGCATCAGATATCTCTTGCGGATGACGTATTCGAAGAGCTCTGTGTTCATTTTTTTGGTCTTCCAGGGGCTTGTAGCAGTTGAAGGCCACCAGGTTAATTGCAGGAGTTCCTCGACCTTTGCATGTGCCAGACTATTCCCACTACCAGCACGAACATCATGGCCGCTCCGACTCCCAGATCTAAACTAGGGATTGAAAACAAGAAAGAGCTCGCCCCTTCCATGATTCGGACGAGATCTATGAACGATTTGTACAAATCCATCTCTGCACGATGAATTTTTCAATTAGCATACTAGTAACTGATCTAATATACCTAACAAGTCAATGTATATGCTTTAAATTTCAACTAACCCAAAATGAGGACTTCAAAGCATCTGTTGTTGTATTGAATGCCTAAACCAGACCAAAGCGATCATCTATAACTCCAAATGATTAGCGACGGTTCAGGTAACAACAGAGCTTCTCACAGATGTGCCTATCGTTCGCAGATTCCATGAAGAGGAACCGTTTCAGATTCCTGGAATGCCAAGAGTTTTATTTTTCCTTTTTAAAAAGAATGATGGATGTACCACAAAGGCGGGGTGCATGAGTACAACGCTGAGGGAAAACCTCTATGAAGAGGGGTTCTATTGTATTGCTGAGTTATTTTGTAAACCAGAATGAAATAATAAAGATGATTGTTTGCTTAAAACTGTGAGATTCATCACGGTCGATTCCTTCAATATGTTTTCCTCTTTTTCAGCTGTGTTAAATTAGTTTGGAATTCATTGATATGCTCCTTACTCACAGTTGATGTGTTATCATTTTCATAATGTTATTTCTTCCTTTCCGTCACAACTGCGTTTCATTTCATTTTCTTCTCGCTAATGTGCTTTGTTATACTTTAGTACGACCACTACTATAACGAATGGATTATGGTTTTCTGTATTTGTTTATTGTCTTTCCTCTACACCAGCTATCAGCGGGTGTAAGACCAATATGCATTTCTGGAATTATGCATATATTCTCTGCTACATCAGCTTTTCATTTTTCTTTCCGCTACCGCATCATGACAATCAAAGTGCTGAAAGATAGACTTACTTTGCCTCACTTTCCGCAAGTTATTTGATCTCTGCTATTGTCTCCTTTCTTCGGTTTTCATTTGACTCCATGCCCAATGGACCATTTCCCTGGTTTAACCCCCAAACTCTAAAAATCCAAGACCATCATTTACCCATAAATCTGCCCACCTTTTTAAGCTTACTGAAGATCATATTGTGNGTGACATTTTTCGAGAGATCCCTCTTGGGTGGGGGGAGGGAAGCCTTCTAATCCAAAGTGGTTCGAGGTTGCCTCGGGATTGATTTGCTGAAACCCATTTCAGTTTCGAGTTTCAACACCGTGCACGAGCTCATGGACAGGAGCCCATGAAAATTTTCAAGTGAGGGAGTATGATGCAGGAGCATCGCCAACATGAAGCGAGCCAGCGTGGAGACAATTAGACAGCTGGAAGGAACGCCAACACAAATTTTGAAATCACCTTGAAGTTATTGTGCAATCTTAAATGAAGCCATTAAGAAGAAGAGTACTTGTAAAATGTAAACGGACCTTGAGCGATTTTATCTCATCCTTATTAGGTGGAAGGCATTTATAATAGTTAATTTAAAGTAGATAGAATTTAATTCTAGATTAGACAGTTTTAGAGCGCAAGAGGGAAACGAGATATAGACACCCTCATTGTGTATTGTAACATTATTGAAGAAGCAACATTGTAGAGAGAGCAAGAGCATGCAGAGAGCTGTGTAAGAACACCCATGTACAGATATTTGGATTAATAGAAAGAGTTGATTCAAATTCATGGTTTCGTGTATGTTCTCTGTGTACTGATGTTGAATTGATATGCTCATGAATGTTTGCTTCATGTTATACATTTGCTTTATATGTTGTGTATATGATTTCTTGTTGAATGTCTTAAATATGAGAGGAAAGAGTAATGGAATGAGTTTCAATTGTTTCTCTGTCTAAGCAAGAATTCCTGCAAGGAGTGTAGTTGAATCATCCGTAGGGAGTGCATTGACAAAGGGCTCAGGTAGTTTATCTTTTGTTTTCATCTCCACAGAGGTGCAGTCAGGCACAGGAGCCGTGCAAGGAGTGCATAGGCCAAGTGAAGTCTCAGGGTTGTGAACCTGAGTGAAGCATTCAGATACTACTACTACATGCGTGCGCAGGTTCAAAGGAAATTTAGCACTTGGAAGTGTCTAAAGGTTGCCGCAAGGAGTGCGTGCAAGAATCTTCTCTAAGACTCGAAGTTGAAGACAGTTCAGAAGGATCTGAAATCTTCAAAGGGTTTTTGAAGGTAGGAAAAGAGGCTAAGTGCCTTGAAGTTTGTAAGAGGCATCGTAAGTTTGCGCCACAGGAGGACGAGTTCCCCGGAGAGAAGCATCTTAGTTAGTTGTGCAGAGATTCTCAGAGGAAGAGACGGACAATCGAAATTCACTAAGGAGAATTTGCGAATTTCCGTGAGCTGTCAGATTTCACGGAAGAGCAAGTGAGTTACCGCGATTATTTCAGAAGGTTCAAAGTTCAGGAGGGGAAGGACCGTAGATCCGAGCCATAAGGTCTGTCAGATTTACATGCGGATACTTGTATCGGGGTTTTGTAGGTTAAGACCCATAAACTTGGCAACGGGGATTGCGACATCACGAAATGCGAAATCCCAACGACTAATAGGATTGTGTGGGCCACAGCGAAGTCATCAAGTGGACAAGTGTCATGCCATTTCAGAGTTTCATGGGGTGAATTCCCGAACTCATTACATCAAGATTCACGATACTGCGAAGTCCGAAGTCCCGACAGGGTTGAGGTAGCATTGAAAAGTCAACCGCACGAGGGTATTGGAGTTTCGGCAAATTGGGATTCGGGAGTCAGAGAGATGAGTTGTTCGACATCGCGATCTCCGAAATCGCGATAGGGAAAATCCTAAAAGGAAAAGGGAAAGGTCAGCAGTTACTGTATCAGGATTCGGGGATTCGAGAGTCCAACGCTTGACCATTGGATTCACGAAGTTGCGAAGTCCGATCTCCCAAGTGTAAAGAGGGGATCCCGTGAGAGTTTTTTGTGGGTGCATATTTCCTGATAGGGAAATGGAAGATCCGTTAGAGTTCTTTGGGCCGTGGAAAAAGGAAAGATCCTGTGTTGATGTGGACCTTTCGACCTGCGGGTTGTGAAGGGAGTGTGCGTCGACGTCATTAGCCGAGTTGCCTTGTTTTTTTTTTGTTTATTTGAAAAAGCTAAAAGTTTGCCTATGGTTGCACCTGGGTTTGAGCGCCTTATTTAAGATAGCCTAATTCAGGAATTAATTTGAGTGCATTTTGAGAGAATCCTTTCATTTAAAAAAAATCATGATTTATTTTCGGTGCCTTATTTTCCTTAATAAGACAAGATTTTATGACAGTTAGAGAAGGATGTAAGATTATGTTTATGTTTATAGAATGAGGAATGAATGTGATATGGTATAGTAATTAAAGGTTAATTATTTAATTAATTTCATTCTTAAGTTGTTTTTACTATTGTATCAATTTCAATATTGATTGTAATTTAGGGTTAATTATTCTAATAATATTATTCATAAATTTTTATCCAATTTAATGACTT
>SNQJ01S0180700.1:0-19363 GCA_010110895.2 Picea sitchensis | reverse complement strand
GTGGACATATGGGGGAGAGATAGGGGAGGTAGAGAATATTTGATGTTAACAAGAATGTGTGCTCGTTCCTGTTAATAATAACATGTGCACGCTTTAGGAATTCTTCTGTGTTCCTAAAGCACACACATTATTTTTATTTAAATTTGTTTTAAGAACGTGCATGCGTTCTTGTATACATGTTTCTTAGGAATGCATGTGCATTCTTGGGAATGTGCCTACGTGGATTTCTGAGGGGAGGTTCGAGGTTTTCTGAACCTGTCACATATGGAACGCGTACGCGTTCCTAGAAATGCGCACACGTTCCTTCTCACCTCATTTCCACTTTATCGTCCACCAACTTCGTGCACTCACCCATGACAAAGTCAATTGGATTTATATCAGACTATTCTTCACTCACTTAGGTTTTGAAGTGCCATTCATTAATTGTATCATGGGATATATTACTATGGTTTCCTTCATGATGTTGATAAACGGTGCAACCTCTCCTTTCTTTCAGGCAAAACATGGTATTCGACATGGATTCCCTCTATCTCCACTCCTCTTCCTGTTAGTTGCGGAGGGCCTTAGTAGGATGATGACTACCACAAAATACATAGGTGAAATTCATGGGATGAACATTTCCCAAGGATTCTATGTAAAACACCTCCTCTTCATGGATGATGTCCTTATTTTGTATAATGGGACTCAAAGAGAGCCAGAGAAGCTTTAGAACCTCTTGGAGTTTTTCAGTCATGCAACATGTATGGTTATTAATGACCAAAAATCCTCTTTCTCTTTCATCAACATGTACAATGATGAGACTGAGTATTATGTCTCCCTTTTCCCTTAGCTATCACAAGATCTAGATGGGGGTTTCAAATACTTGGGTTTTCAGCTAAAACCCAATTGTTATAATAAAGAGGATTGGTTATGTGTCATTGCAAAGTTGGAAAAGCACCTATAATCCTGGATTTTTCAATGGTTAACTAGAGAGGTACAATTGGTTTTGGTCAATTTAGTACTAGAAGCCATCCCGATGTATTGGATGTGCCTAACATGGATACTAAAGGGGGTGTTGGAAAAGGATCATAGAGTATGCTTCATATTACTATGGGTTGGATCCAAGGAAAAGTTTTTCCTCCTTTGGGTAAAATAGAAAATTTTGGCTATCCCAAAAATGTTGGGGGGTTGGGGGCTTAAACACATCTTCCTCTTCTCGAAGGCCTTGGTTTCCAAACTATGTTGGAATCTCATTCATTCTCAAAATTTGTGGACAACAATTGTTATTAGAATATACATTTATCTGACCTCAGTGGTTGAATGGAGTAGGGATCAAATCAGGAAGAACCCCAATTTCTATATAATTTGGAAAGATACGCTAAACTCCTTTCCTGTCATAGATGAAGGATTAGCTTGGCAGATTCAGAATGGATCAAAGGTGTGCATAGACTCAGACCCCTATCCTGGAAGTGGGGAAAGACACATCTTACCTGCAGATGTAATCTAGTCTCTCCACTTCCATGGAATCTTTCATTTAAATAAAATTGCATATCCTGCCCATTCCCCTATCTGGAATCAAGGCTGGAAAGCAACTCTTCAAGTAGCCTTGGAAGGAGAACAAGCAGTTCTCTCAAAAAATTATATCAGATGAATAATTGCCTCCCATATTTGAATCATTGATCGTGTTGTTGATTTGGTTTGGGTACATTCACAACATTGGGCTTACACCATGGTGTATTCATAAATTTCTTCCTCAAACCTCTTCAAAAAAGCTATCACACAGATTTTATCTACTTTCAAATCAATCCTTTTAGAAATAACATTTGAAGAATGGGGAGTCATGCTGTTGATATATTTATATCTCTTCCAATTGATTTTTATATTAGAAAATGATTGATCATTCATATCAATAGTATACTTTGAGTGAAACAAACTTATATTTCCAAAACTATCACATTTCTTTCCACCAACACAATTTTTTTGGTAAAATAATTCATCACCTTCTCTTTCACATAGAATTTCAGATATAAAGCACGAAATGTGGAAGGAGGAGGTGAACTTGGCCATAAAGTTTTACCAAAATCAAGAAAAGTGTCGTAATATAAATCAAATTCCACATGATAACGACAACAACAAGTGTCATAAACAATGATGGGTCTAACAACTCATGGTTTTTGTTGCACAAATGTATTGATGGAAATTTTAACTTCTTTGTGCTCTTCTTTGAACTTATTGAACAATTTTGTTTGTGTCATTGGAAATATATGTTTTGGATTTTCTTCATAATGTTTTCATGCTATTCTTCATCGCAACACATCCCTTGTATGTGGTGAAACACAAGATTCTGTCAGCCAACAATTACGGGCCAATTCTTTAACATTTTCTGCAAGTCTATCTTTGTAGGGTTCTCTAGAAATCACTGTCCAAAAAACAATTTCATCATTTGCATCTATTTGCAATCAGAATTTTTTATGTTTGTACAATGTTTTTCTTGACGTTCCCATCATCTTTTCCATGTGTCGTGTCAAACGATATTTTATATTGCTAGATGAAACAACTTCTTTTTGTATCACTCTACGTGCAACACTGCCATCTTTTTTTTGAGATTTTCCAAAAGCTTTTAATACACTAGTTATACTATCAAAGACATTTTGTTTCACCTTTGTATTTTTTGTCGACTTTTGAATACTCAATAATGATGTAGCTTCTTTTAAATTTATTGACTTTATTAGACAGAGTAAAAGTTGAGCTTATAGTGTTATTGATTCATCCTTGAAAAAAATATTATACATATTCTTAGTTTGATATCTTATATAATGCTTAGCTTCTTTCTTCCCAAATTTTTCAGTATCAACATTTTCTAATATTTCATCATCAATGTTGATATATTCTCCTGCATATTTCAATTTAAATTTTATATTAAAAAACAAAATCTAAACATAAATTCACTAAACTATATACAAGTCTTCATCTTATATTATCTAAATTTATGTACATACCTATAGGTGATTCGTCTTCTGGTTCAATTTCGGTTTCAACGTCTTCATCAACGTTATGAGACAAATCTATTTATGTTTTTTGAAAAACATCAAATCGTAATTACAATCTATTATATTAAACAATAATTTAAATTTGAATTCTATACTTTTAATATAGACAATATGTGCATGCATACCTGGTTGGACTTCTTCTTGTTGAAAATCTCTATTTACATTATCATTGTTTCTTTCTTCAATATTTGCATGTTCTCGTTTATTTCTCCAATAATGTTGTTTCCTTTGATTTTTATGGTGAGTTTCATATCGGGTGCGATCAAATTTTCTCCTGTGCAAACTTTTGTTTCCCATGAGTATAGTTATCTGTAAAAGTTTTTAACAAATTCAACATTTCAAAATAGTCTAAAAAAAATTCACTGTCACAAAAATTATTAAAAAATAATATCAATAATTTTGTGTTCAACAAATGCTTCACCTTGAAAAAATGTTCAACATTTAGCTTTCAACATACAAATTGTTATTCCAATAAAAACTTGAACTTAATTTTTTTTTTTTTGCATTCAAAACATCAATTACCTTGTTTAACAAAAACAAAAAAGATGATTCGAAACTTTTTTTATGTGCTCTAGAAAACCATGAAACAAGCGATGAATTGTGTTAAATGTGTTTGGCTGAAAGCGTATTTATACATTTGGCACAAATTGAAACAGTACGGCGTGTCTTTTCATTGTTTTCGACCGATGGAATTCTCTCACCCATCTTTCGGCCGAAAAGCTAGGAAACCGTTTAATTTCAACGAATTCTGTTAAAATTACGTTTTTAGGCCGAAAGAAAGTTTTTTCAGACTAAATATTCTTTCGACCGAAAACTAGCGAATGGGATTGTTTGCAAGAACCAGAGAATTCCCTCTACCTTACCTAAACTTTGGAGGTTGTGGACTCATGTAAATACTCAGAATTTGGTTTCGAAAATGATACCATCATTTGCAAAATTGAATCTACTTTCAATTCCTATATTTTGTTTTCATTTTCATTATTTTTATCTAATTTTATTTTATTTTTTTTAAAAATCACTGCATAATATTTTCAGCTGACTATTTTTTTTAAAAATCACTGCATAATATTTAAAAAAAAAAATCACTGCATAATATTTTTTTTTTAAATCACTGCATAATATTTTTTTTTAAAATCACTGCATACGAAAAATACTTTTGTATACCGGAAGTTGAAGAACTTGTGAAAATCTTGTTTTGTTTCTTATAAAACATTCAAAATAGACACCCATCTTCATGATTTTACCCACCCCCAAGCTGAGATATATACAGCTAAATATGGAACATCATCTTAGGGATCCTAGTTTGTGGTGGAAATGCCTTTGGAAAATAAAATTCCCTTTAAAGTACCGAATCTTTATGTGGTGCCTCATCAATAACAAGGTATCCACTTGGAATAACATGAAGAAAATAAACCTAGAAGGTCTTGGGTGGTGTTCTATCTGTAAGGAAAATGATGAGGCACAAATATATATTTTCATGCTATTTCCATATACCATTCAGGTGTAGAGAAGTTGCCCCTCATATCTAGGGTGCGATGTGTGTGGGAAGGCCAATGGATTAAAGAAACATGGTGAACCTAGGAAAGATCAAAGCTTTGCCTCTCATCATGATCCGGGGTATCTCGGTAGCAAGGAACATAACTATCTTTCATGAAAAACCATCCAACCTAGAAATCACAGCTTCCCAAGGATTATGCATTCTCTCCCATTTCCTTAAGGGAAAATGTATCACTTTGATATGTGTCATTGAAGAAAAACAAATTGACATATCTAATCCATCGTCTACTTTGATGGGGCATCTCAGGATCATAACCAAAGATGTGGGGGAGGTGCCCTCTTACACTTATCAGATAAATATTCATTCAAAGTCAAAATGAGATTGGGTCATGGCACCAAAAACTATGTATAATTAATGTCAATTAAGCTTATTCTTCTTTTGACTCTGGAAAATGGGGTCAACTTCATACAAATATTCAGTCTTCTCACAATTTACATTTTCTTTCTTCAGAGGTGAAAATAATATTTACATTTGCTTTCTTTACTTACTTGATGAGGTGAAAAGAATATTGGTTTTATTTTACTCCTATAAAACTCAACATGCTTACAAGGAATGAAATAGGAGAGTCCATGCCCTCTCTAACGAGGTTTCTTTACGATGAGGTGAAAATAATATTGACTTTTTTTTACTCCTATAAAGCTCAACATGTTTACAAGGAATGAAATAGGAGAGTCAATGTCCTCTCTAAGGAGGGAACTCCACTGGATTATGGACCTGACTAATATCATAAGAGAATGAAAGGACCGACTATGAATAATTTCACAGACCATTTATAGAGGCCATGTGGCCCTTGGTACATCTTCATAAGAAATTGGTTCTTTTACTCAACACTAGTATATGAGGACTTCATGATACATATGACATCATTTATGGGGCTTATTATATTTTGTTTTTCTTCTTAAAACAATGGGCTAGGCCTGGTGGCCTTTCTAGAACAGTGACGGAGTTATATAGTTTTTATCGACCGAGTTATATAGTTTTTATCTTTTAGCTATATATATTTCTTGTACTTCATCTAGATAGTTATACTCAGCTCCATGTTCCAGACACTTGTTTTTTTTGACAAAGAAGATGTGAACATGATCTGTACTTATTATTTGGATGACTCCTATCATCACCATAGCTGGAAATGCTTGTGATTTGACTCACAAGTGTTCTACAAAACTATTTCTCTTGGATTAGCTTGCTACTTCCACTACATATTGAGGTTCGGTAGATCATTAAATTAATATATTAATTTATGTTTATTATAACTCTAGTAAAGTAAGTTATGTACTAATATATTGATTTATATTGATTTATTTAAAAAAAAGATAACTTTAAACTTATAAATTAATGGTCTTGTTTTAGGTTTTGATATTTTTCACTGAAATTCAGTCAAGTCATATAAATTTGAGCGAAATTGTAATTTAAATTGTAATTTTAAATCTATAAATGAATTCAAAATTCTGAAAAAAATCAAAAACATTTAAATTGTTTTGACAGATTTAATCACTCAAATCTACATATCCATCCATTTCAATTTCTAAAAACAATTTAAAAAAAAAACAAAACTTAAAAAGCTTAGGATTCAACTAAATGAGTAAATTACTTTATTTTTATAATAAATTATTAAAAATTAGTCAACGTACCGTAGCACAATTCTCACTCACTCCAGCCATTCTGGGAAGGAAAAGGATCCTATATTAAGATGGAAATTTTATGTGGACATAAATTGGCTGGTTTCTACTAGAAAATGACATAGCATTTGTAATTTTAATATAAGGGTTTGGAGATTGGTTTTAAAATTAAAATTTAATATAAATATTGATTTTCTTTAAAATAAATTTAAATAATGAACGCCTCATAGCTCATCTCACAAAATGTTCCATACTAGTCTTTAGATATTTATGTATGAAAAAACTTTGTTATCCTTCCTTTGTTATGAAAAAATTAATTCAATCTACGGATTTAATTAGCTCTTTTTTTTATTTTTATGTCTTTACATGTTTATTTTCCTCAATGTTGTCGGAAGTCCATTATCTCTTAGGCTTCAATATATGTTACACACGGTCAGCTGGTGACGCTTCACCATTTAAGTGTTTTCGACTTACCTTCTATTTTGCATCCACTATCCTCTTTAAAATTACACATGTTTTTTTTTTTTTATCCTCTTTAAAATTACACATGTTTTTTTTATAGTTCTACATGTTTATTTTCCTCAATGTTGTCGGAAGTCCATTATCTCTTAGGCTGGAGACTTACATACAGTCAGCTGGTGACTTACCTCCTATTTTGCATCCACTATCCTCTTTAAAATTACACATGTTTATCGATTAGTGACGAAGTGCAGAAGGATGGGTATTCTCTATTCATGATAGACATTGGAAATTACATGCAGCCCGGAAATGGAGCTGCCTCATTTAGGTTAATGAATGTAGCAATTGCTTTCCAAAATGTTCATACGAACTTATGACAAGGCTCCTCAAGGCCTCTCCTATAAGTAAGGGCATCAGTTCCCTGGAGGCTTTGGTGGGTAGAATTTGAAGGCAATCACAGGGAGAAGCACATGGTGCACTCTGAAATGATTTTATTTTATTTTATTTTGTAAGTTTTCGAGCTTTCGCCATTTGAGCCACTTTAATGTAGAAATGCCTCTTTGTCTATGCTTTAATTAATTTATGTATGTTCATAAGTTTGAATTGGTGTGTCTTTAAACAATTTCTTAGTGAATTTAGAGCTTGTAGTGCCCTCGTGTCTTGTATGTTTATGGATTTAAAGTCTGCCATGGGATTGGGGAGTGAAAGAGTTTGTTGAGCCATGAATTTAAAACATGGGTTATACCAACCTTGTTAGTAAGAGTGTTGAGACTCAATCACATTCTAAATTCTCAGTGTGTGAGAGAGATAAAATTTTGTGGGTTTTAATCCCCATATTCTCATAAGTTTCTATCAGAGGAGTATCATATATATAAGAATAACCATTGGATAGAACAATTAGAGAGGAAAAAGTGACCCACATAGAAAAGTGGAGGGGAAATTGGTCTACAGATTAGAGTAGATGTATCTTGCTGAATAATTGTAGCTCCAACAATAGAGGTTGTTGGGTAGATTCACACGAGAAGAAAGAAGAAGAAATCTAGCTGTGATTGGGATTCTATTGAAGAATTGAAGTTGTGCATGGTTGAAAAAAAGGAAACCCCATTATGGGTTGGAAGATTTGAAGGTAGATTTGGAAATCTACAAGTGGGTATTGGAAGAAAGTTTCAACTACAGTTAGCTAGTTTCTATTGTAGGTAGAGTGGTTTGTGAAAGTTGAATATTTGAATATGTTGGCAGTTAAAGAGGAGAAATTCCACTGTAGGTTTTGAAGTTTGCAGGAAAATTTAATTCTACAAGAAGGATGAGAAGCCAATGGTTCCAGCAAAAGTGGGAACTAGGTAGAAATGTTGCAAGAGATTTAAGAGAAGTTGAGAAGTGGGTATTTGAGAAGATAGCTCCAATAGTAAAATTGAGTAGAGATGTAAAGTTTGGAGTTGCACATTGAGCATGGGGATTCACCCTTGTTGGACTGATACATTCATCGATTCATCCATAAAATGGGGTTTAAACTAAAATAGGAGTCAATATATTGTAGGTATTGGTGTGAGGTATGGGGGCATAAAAATGGTTATTTGGTAACAATAGGGGATATCTAGTAAACATAGGTTTTTTTATTATTGGAAATATGTATTGGGAGGAGGGTTCAGACAATGAATTGGGAAACATACCATGGGCCTATTTCCCTGATGAATCTATCCATACATCTCAATTTTTCATCTTTAAGAAATGCAGATGCATCAAATAGATTTGATAAACATTGTCCCCTGGGGAAAATTAACCAAGAAATTGAGAATGGACCTTCTCTTCCTATCTATCCAACCATCTGACATAAAGATACATCTTGTGATCTCCCACGATTTCCTAAGCTCACCCAATTGTAAATTCTAACCTTGCACAATATCTAATGCAAAACTGGGATATTAAGAAAAGAACAAAAAGATACAATGGCAAATACAAACATTACAATAGATTTTTTCACCTGAAACCTAAAACCGAGAAAAACCAACATATGGCTATATATTCATACATTGTGTTGTATTGTTTACAATACAATATACATATAGGAGCCATCGATATCCGTAAACCCTAACCCAATGACCTGATTAGTCCAAAACCCTAGATTCCTTAATCGAAATAGAAAACCATCACTAAAAACCATGTGTGCCGAAAAACCTCCTAAATATCATGTGGTCCTGGTAATATGTCATCCCAGAAATATTTCATCATGGCGGAAATATGTCGTCCCAAAGAATATGTCTCAAAATGTCCTAAAAATTGAGTGATCGCTGCTCTAACTCCTCAAGGCCTGGCACAGACACTTAGACACTACTACTCAGTAAAGAATATAACACATACCCAACATTCCCACTTTGTTGTTTCTTTGCACACAGGGGTTGTTGTGGTTACATAGTCAACAATCCGTGGCGCGAATGCCCATGGATCCTCTACACCATGAGAACTTCTGCTCAATAGATTTTGCCACGAATTCAAAGATTCTTCAAAGTGTCCACTCAAGATACTTTCTTTTCTTCAATCATGTCTCTACAAAGTGATATTGAACATCAAAATAATTTGTCTTTGAATGATATGTCGAGTTCTTCGCCAAAAAAAAAATGCACTCCGACCACACACTCTAATCTCAATGTCTTTTGTACCAACCCAATACTTGGAAACAATCTCTGTAACCATACCGCTTTCCTTACTTGCATGAGTGGTCACTGTATTTAGATTCTATAGTTGAAAGTGCCACTCACAGCCCGCTCTTTTGCCTTATCCAACCTATTGCTCTCCAAACAGGTTAAACACATACCCGCTTAGACTTCCTATGATCCAAATCTCCAGCTCCGGCCTCAGATCCACAAAGACATGTATATCAACCACTTTGTCCAATCCTTGTCTTACTTCAGAGTATAATAATCCATAGCTAGCAAGTGTCACCTAAATAATTAAAAACTTTTTACCGTTGTCCAATGTTCCTTCCATGATTTTGACATATATCTTTCAAACTCCAACGATGTGCAATATCCATCTAGTACCATTTTATACATCAAACTACCAAATTCACTTTCATATGTAACATGAGACATGTGCTCCTCTCTTCTTCATGTGTCTTGGGCCACCGATCCACATATAACTTTTACACCAACAGAATGAACCTTAACCGGGTTTATTCCCTCGTGATATTAAACTTCCGCATATTATCTCATATTTTTCCATTGGTCCGTAGTTTCCTCCTTTTCATCTTCTTTAATTTCATGCCCAAAATAAAATTTGAAGCACTAAGATCCTTCATGTCAATTTAGAGGACAACTCGAAGACATTCTCGATAATTTGTTGTTTCCTTTCTATCAACATGTCATCTGCTACGTAAGACCAAATAAATCAAATGATCACCAATTAATTTAGAATACAATAATGATCCTCTCTTTTCTTCTTGGGAAGCCAAGTCCCAACATATAAGTATCAAATTTTATATACCACATCCTTGGTCATTGATTTAACCCATATTGTGGACTCGCAGCCAGTATAATAGCCGCCTTTTCTTTTTCCTTTTCACAAACATAACCTTCTCGGGTTGCTTCATAAAGATTTCTTCTTCTTCTAGATCCCCATGCAGAAATGTTGTTCCTCACATCCATCTGCTCTATTTCAAAATCAAATGCAGCAACAAATTGCATAACAAAAGTCTTATAGAGTTTAATCCTATAACAAGAGAAAAAATCTCACCAAAATCAATTCCCTCAACTCCGAATAACCCTTGCTACTAATCGAAGCTTTGTATTTCTCCACTTTTCCTTCTCGTGATTCAACTTCTTTTAAATACCCATTTGTCGTCAATGGGATTTCTTCCAGCTGGCAACTCCAATAGATCCCAAGACTCATTATTATCCAAAGATGTCATTTCTTCTTCCATGGCCCTTTCCAGATATTTCCATCCTATGAATCCAATCGCCTCCCTATAGTTCTAGGATCATCATCAAGAATAGACAAAGCAAAATTTGAACGAAAAATCAGATGGACTATACCTTCTGGTAGCCTTCGATCCAGACCCTCAATAATCGAGTATGAGGATCTTCTTCTTCTGATTCATGTTCTTCATAGAGTCCGCCCATCGTTAAACTCAAACCTATCTTCCGGTTCTTCCCATTTGGTAGGACATCATGTTTCAACAACATCCTTCATTCTCTAAATACCACATCCTGGGCTATACACTACCTTCTGCTCGGGTTCCAAATCTTATAACCTCCTTTTGAGACCATTTTCCTTTATATCCAATAGAAGATACATTTTTCACCTTCTGCCATCCAACTTACTCCTATTTTCCTTTGGAACACGAACATATGCACGCACCAACACCTTAAGATGTGTGTGAGAGAAGGTTCCTTACAAATCCATACCTCTTGTGAAGTATTTCCATCCAATGTTGATGAGGGACCAGGGTGATCTGTAGACCAGGTAACATGAAGTACCCAATGCCTCTACCCAGAATTATTTCACTAACCCAACACCACTGAGCATACACCTTGCTTTTTCCATCAACGTCCCGTTCATCCTTTCAGAATCCATTTCATTGAGGTGTATATGGAGTAGTCTTCTGCCTTGTTATACCACACTTACATAATTCTTCACCCATTCCCGCAGAAACTATCCGGGCCATTATCCGGGTTCCTCTGTCTTAATTGCTCTGTTTGATTCTCAACAAGAGCCTTAAACTCTTTAAATCGTTCAAAGACTTCAGATTTCTTCCCAGGAAATATATCCAAGTTTTCCTCGAGAAGTCATCTATAAATGAGACATAGTACATAGATTTTCTCCCAATGATGCGGGGACCGGTTGTGTCCAAAATACATTTTAAACTAGTCAGAAAATTCCTTCCGCTCTCATTGCACCGTAGGGGAATCTTACCTGATTTTGCTTCCCATATATAGACAATGTTCACAGAATCAAAATCCGTGAGAGAGAAATTAGACATACCTTCAAATCCATACCTTTACCGTGGTAGTAGCTCTAAGACCCTTCTCTCCGGGAGTATATGCCCCAGCTTTGATGCCACAACATAACCTTTTCTCCAGAGACTGTAGGGAGTTCTTTTCTTTCTTCAACTTTCAATATAAGGAACAATGGAGCTATTACACCTATCACCAATAGTCCTTCCTAGTAGCTTATACAGAAGTTCCAAACCAACTCCCCTCATCAACACCATTGCTCTCAACCATCCTGCAAGTTCCCCTTTTCAAAAATTTGTTTTACCCCAACATCTTCCATTATGCTTACAGAAATCAAATTTCTCACATAATTGGATGTGTGAACACCGTGCAAGTGTTCTAATCCTTCCATCTATGAGTCTCAACTTGATCCTTCCTTTTCCTATGATTCCGGTTGTCGAATCATTACCCAAGAAACATTACCTCCATCATACTTTTCATATTGCTGTAACCACTCCCCGTGGGAGTCATATGAAAGGATGCACCCTAACCAACCATGTCATGATATGCATGTGTGCTTGAAGAGGCCGTGCACACATCCCTCCCCTTCTTCTTCCTTGGAGGTCTTTTCTTCTCGTAGAAGAAGATTCTTGTGATCCCTTCTTTTTCTCAACTTGGATCTACATCAGCTCTCTGTAGTGCCCTTCTTTTCCACCTCCAACATACCCCTTCCAAACTTTCCGTGAGATTTAGATTTAGCCCTAGACTTAGATCTCCCACTAGAAATTAGATTTATTTCTTCCTGGGAACGTCCTCTTCCAAATAATGCCTCAGTAAGGTCCTTCCATATTCTTTCACCCTTCATCTCCTCCGCCAACAAGGACAAGACCACTTCTTCAAACTCAAAGAAGTTGTATTACTACCTATGGCTACAAAACTTATTCATCCCAACAGTCCGTAAAGAACACAACAAACCGGATACATTTATCTTCATCTGAAATTCTTAATATCAACAGATACTAACTGGACTTACCACAGTATTACAAAGGCACTCAAATGCTCTACCACCAGTCTCCATTTCTCATCCTCAAGTTATACAGTTTCTTTCTCGTGAATAGTTTATTTTACTGTGGACTTAGACTGATACAAACTTCCCCAACTTTTCCCATAAATCTTTGGTCGTAGCATCCTCTGACACATTCAATAATATCGAATCTAAGAGACACAAACGGATTGTGCTCTTTGGCTCTTCGGACCGCCTTTTTCAAATAATCTGTGGTTCCTCAGAGTCAAAATTGATCTACCACGATCCACTGATCTCCGTCCACCAAAGGATCTTTCCATCTTGAGCTTCATAGTTCAAAACTTTTCCCATTAAACTTCTCGATCTCCATATTCGAATTGCTTGCCATTTTCACTTGAAAAATCAATACCACAGATTCTAATCAAACAAGGCTTATCACAGCCCCGAAATAAACCTTGACCATAAAGGCGACCCCTGAAGCCAATAAAGCTCGATACCAAATGTAAATTTAACCTTGTACAATATTATCAGTAAACCGATATTCAAAAAGAATAAAGATACAATGGCAAATACAAACATTACAATAAAGATTTTTCCTTGGAAACTCAAACCGGAAAACCAACATATATTATATTCATACATTGTGCGGCATTGTTTACAATACAATATACATATAGGGAGCCAGCAGTATCAAAACTCCTAACCCAATGACCTTGATTAGTCCAAACCCCTAATTCATTAACTGGAAATAAACCATCGGCAAAACTATAAAATAAAACCATCTAAATATCATATGTGTGGTCCCTGAAATATGTCATCCCAAAATGGGGGCGCTGTCTCCCTCTAACCTCATACTGACGCAGACGCTGACACTACGCTTACTCATGCAAAGAATATAACACATACCCAACACTAACTTCTTTGTTCAATCGATCTTTTTCCCCTTGGAGAGGCTCTCTCAAGTCATTAAAAGAAGGTCCCTTATATCCTGGACCAACAATAACATCAAATTCAAACACGGAGTGGTAGAATGGATTGTTCTTGGCAATGTTGAATGGTATGTCACTCCATAGAAACCATCTAGCCACAATATTGTCAACTTCCTCCTCCTCCTTTTTATTCACCATGGATCGAATAGAGGGTTTCCCCCTATGCACTGACCTCGACAGAAAGAAAGGTGAGGATGTTGAGGGGCCATACATTGTGGAATGTGAGTCCGAGGATTGGCTTCCCCCCACTCCTAAGGTGCTTCCATATCTATTTGCAAGCTCAAGCCTCGTTTCTTCCCTTTGATCCCTCTTCTTATTCATATAAAAAATGAATTGATTAGCAATGTTGACAATTTCTGAGGTAGATGCTTTGCAAATCTCCAATTCATTCCCTGAAATTTTGGCAAGGTAGTATTTCATGCGACCGATGCCACCAAACATTTCCATACCACATAACTTGCAATTCAATCTTATTCTGTTATGACCATCATAAGGTAGACCATACTCTCCCATTTGATCCAATGGTTTTGACATTTTGAAATGTGTATATCAATGATTAAATTTGTAAACCTACCTGGAACAAAAAAATGGAGGAAATTTAGAATCTAAATCCACAAAAAAAACTTCAAAAATGTTACAATCAAACTACCATACCTACATAAATGTTAAATCCTCCATTAAAAAAGAACAAAACAAGATATATCTAATGGACATACAAACCCTACATTAAATTTTGAATATATATAATTTTGTTTACATACGTGTTTCAATGGATATGGTACATTGGAGTATATCCCCACTTCAAAAATACTTCTTTGATGGCACAAAGCAGATTTTATAAGCCAAAAGGCAAGGGGAGACATCACAATATCGCAATAAGTGTATCACAGATTGCACAAGAAGACATCTCGCATACTTACTTATTATTACTAGGTAATGGAGTCTCGCATACGGTAACTGTACGTACTTTCCAAATGAGATATAGGATTGCCATTCACTTTGGTCATTTCTAGATTGTGAGTGTGGGAAGGCCATTTTAATATTTATTTCTTACATTTAATAATTTAGCACATAAGGCATTGTTGGACAATAAAGTATCTTTTATTTGTTTTTTCTTCTAATTTGTGTTTTAAGATTTATCTATATCAATATAAATTAACTCTTATTCATATCATAACTTAACTTTTATATGATCACAATATACATATCATAACTTAACTCTTATATGATCATAATAGTTTAATTATGTATTTTTATGTTTTATAATTTATTTATATTAACTTAATTTTGTTGGATCACTTAATTATTATGTTTGGAAAATGTTAAATTAATGATATAAATTATATCAATTTTAAAAAAAATGATTATTCTTTAAATATGATTATCAAATATAACTTAATGTTAGTAATTAAAAAAATTTATATAATAATTTAATTTTATATATTTATTTAAAATTTTAGTTTCATTAATTTTGTATTTTTTATTTAAAAAATTATTTTTAATATAATTTTATTTAATAACTTATTATTATTTCTTATATAATATTATATTTTTACAAAGTACTATTTCTTATATAATTTATATATATATATATATATATATATATATTTGTAAATAAAAAGAGGGGCATATCCTATTATAACATATTACATACAAAATAACACCTATCCTTAGGTTGTCAATTGTTCTGTCGAATTAGCGGAAATCGGGACAGTTGACAGCCTTGGATGTCCATGTCGAAAAAAAGGGGGACCTCCATCTGCCCTGCTAAGAGAAAACCAGGGCAGGTGGCAGCCTATAGTCTTTACATTAACCATTAAAACTAGAATTGAAACTAGATTGGACTTGGAACTAAACAAAAAAAAGTTTAAACTGACACCTAACCAAAACCAGAAAGAACTCCAGGCCATGCAATTACCCGTTGGCACCAGAAGTAGCTTCGCTGGGGTCTTCGTTGTCCAGTCCATTCTGAGTCGCTAGGGCATAAGGTCTTGTACACGTCAGACAAATTTTCCCTACTGGCACATTGGAGAATGCTTTATACATCATATCAATGCATTGGTGCATGAGTGTGCCACGGTGAACCTAGTCTTCCATTTGGCTTCTCAGGTCAAACACTAAATCCAATTTTTCTGGGTGGAAGAAGGGAGGGGGGGCACGCCATGGTTTCGGTACAATCGATATGGGTGGTGGTGCAAAGACCTCATCACCTTCCCTCATCGTGCCACCTGGACCCTCCACATCCTCGCTTGTAGCAGCCTGCACTCTCTTGCCGCTCACCATCCATGTGCGCCTTTCTCGTTCCCGGGGTCCCCGTCTCCCACTGAGGCACTGGAACGATCGTAGCCCTCTGAAAGTAGAGCGTCCTGAGAGGCTATGTGGAGGAATTCCTCTGGAAATTCCTCCTCAACGATGCAGATGTGGACCTCTTCTATATTTGTCTCCATGGTCTTGGTGTCGTGGTGAGACATAGTAGCTGTCTTAGTGTCTTCTGTGAAGAGATTGCTTAAGGTTTTCCAATTCCTTGGCACCGTGAAGAGAAGCGATTTCAGAGGGATCCGAATGGGTTCCTCTAGGGTTACTTCCTCAACGTAAGCCATTGGAGGCGCCCTGGACAACTCTTCTCTACGTGCTACCTGGATTCTCTAAGTACGGGCTATGGAGAGTGCTTGCTCTAGCATCTGCTGCCTCATGTGTCACACTGCCCGACTATGCAAGGCAGGGCCATGACGCGGCTTGCCTCTCTTCCATGGCATAAAAAAGGTAATGCTCATGGCAAGCTTGCAAGAGGTTTTGTAATGGCTGCACCAGAGAACTGAGTTGCTTGCCTGGTGCAGGTCGAGGGAGAAATGGTGAAGGTTGGTGCATTAATTGGTGATAAGGAGGAGGGGAAACATGACTTCTTCCATTATTGCCCCCCAAGAATTGATTTTCCTTTCCGTCACCCTGTTCATGTAGGGAGTCGTCCTTTGGCTGTTGACAGGCAGTGAAGGAAAGCTCCCATTATTAATGGAGAGGGGATGGGAGCTGGCTTGCCATATTTATGGCTTGGCTTGGGATGGTGTTATGTGGCACCCCATCCAGAGTATATAATATCATACTTTTACAAAGTTGTTATATTGGAGGAGTGTTGCACTGAAAGCCCTGAAGTCACGAAACATGACACACTCTTTTGGGCTAAGCCCGTGGTCACACCTGCGGTCACTTGGAGTGGGGACTCAAATCTAACATATGGTTGCAAGGATAAAACCCAAGACAAGGACCTATGGTTAACTGTTGAAGGTTCCAGTTTGGAATCAGGAAGCCATTTCATCTCCTAAGTTGAAGATCCTGACCAGGAGTTCAGGAAGCCCTTAGGAGAGATAGGGGGTCTGCATCAGGTGGTATTAGAGCCTAAATTCTTCATCTGTAGACTTCAAGAGAAAGAGAAAGAGAAAATGAGGAGATAGAGAACTTGAAGTTGTAATCTGTGTGTGACAGACAATCAATACAATGACACCAATGAGATGAGGAGAGGCATCTTTAGCTAACCGTGTTGTAGAGAGGAAGATGCGAGAGCTTCACAGGAGATTGGAAATAATGGAAGCAACACATAGAAGAGCACCTGATATGGGAAACGCCAATGATGAAGAAAGAGAAGAGGTTAAGGTTGAAGAAGCTGCAGGAGAGAATGTTGCAGAAGGACACTTGTTGAGAGAAGTTACTAGATTGGGAGGCATAGATAAGATAGAGGTTCCCATGTATGAGGGAAATTTAGATGTTGAAAAACTATTGGATTGGATAAGATCCATGGACAAGCATTTTGACTATGAAGATGTTGATGAAGAGAGAAGGGGGAAACATGCAGTCACCAGGCTAAAATGGAATGCAACACTGTGGTGGGATGAATTGCAAGCTGAGAGGATAAGTAAAGGAAAACAGAGGATAAAGAGTTGGGACAGAATGGTAGCCAAGTTGAAGGCTAAGTTCATACCCAGGGACTATCAGATCAACCTGTCCAGGAAGTTACAGAACCTGAGACAGAAGGGGATGATGGTTAAGGAGTACACCGAGGATTTCTACAGACTGAACATCAAAATTGGACAAATTAGAGAGATGAAGAAAAAAAATTCAGATATATAAAGGGCTTGAGATATGAAATCCAAGATGAGCTCAGTATGGTGTGAGTAAGGACCATGGAGGATGCTTATCAGTTTTCACTAAAGGTAGAGGAGAAGTTGGCCAGAAAACAAAGCCAATGAGGAAGAGGTAAAATCTCAGTCCAAAGAAAAATCAAGGGATTTAACTGTGACATAACACATCAGTCTGAGGACGAGGCTAAGAAACCACACAGTCACTCAGAAAGAGGAGGAAGTTCCCGAGAAAGACAGGGTGGTGGAAGAAATTATTCTAGAGGAAGAGGAAGAAGAGGAGGAGGAGACATAAGATGTCATGCCTGTGGAAAGACATGACACATGTCTTGGGAATGCCCCGAGAAAAAGAAGGAAGGAGGAGGTGAATCTCACATTTCATAAGAACAATGAAGAGATGTTGAAGCAGCAAGAGTAGAGGATGGAAGATCCCTGATGTTGAGGAAGCTTCTCTTAAAACCAGAGGCATAAATTGAGAATCCACTGTAGAGAAACAGTCTTTTCAGGACATCCTACAAGACTAAGGACATAGTATGCAAGGTGATCATTGACAGTGAGAGCACTGACAACCTAGTATCCACAGAAATGGTGGAGAAATTTGAGCTAAAGACAACTACACACCCAAATCCATACAAGGTCTCATGGTTGCAAAAAGGACACCAGGTAATGATTACTAAACAATGGCTGGTTGAAATTAAGATAGGAGGTTATAAAGATGAAATCCTATGTGATGTAATTCCCATGGATGTATGCCATATTCTGTTGGGAAGACTATGGAAGTTTGGCAGAAATTTCATTCATGATGGGAGGAAAAATACACATACATTGGAGAATAATGGTAGAACACATATGTTGTTGCCAATAGAAGAGAAGAAAGTGAAAGAGGAATCCAACACCAACATACTTCTCATGAGTGGGAAGGAACTCCTGAAATAATTCAAGGAAGAATAAGAGATGTAATTTGTTGTGGTAAGGAAACCCAAAGTTATCCTTACAAGTACATCAATGGATGATTTTCCTAAGGAAGTTCAGGATCTATTGGATAATTTTGTTGATATAGTGGTGGATGAGATGCCAAACTCATTACCACCCATCAAGAGTATCAGTCATCATATCGACTTGATACTAGGAGCAAGTCTACTGAACAAAGAAACATACATATTAACACCTCGAGAGAATGAAGAGGTGAAGATCCAAGTCCAAGAGTTGCTAGACAAGGGTTTGGTCAGAGAGAGATTGAGCCCATGTGCAGTACCAACTGTGTTGAGCCCAAATAAGGATGGATGATGGAGAATGTGTACAGACTCGAGAGCGATTAGCAAGATCACCATCAGGTATATATTTCCTTTACCAAGAATGTATGATTTAATGGATTGCTTAAGTGGAGCAAACTTCTTCTCTAAGATAGATTTGAAAAGTGGATATCACCAGATCAGGATGAGAGAAGGTGATGAATGGAAAACAAGATTTAAAACAAATGAAGATCTGTATGAGTGGCTTGGTATGCCATTTGTATTAACAAATTCCCCAAGCACTTTTATGAGGCTGATGAATGACATTTTGAAAGATTTCATTAGAAAATTTGTAGTTGTCTATATGGATGATATACTGATCTTTAACAGTGTTG